>BDMU01000305.1:0-27483 GCA_002217815.1 Seriola quinqueradiata | reverse complement strand
TTGTGTGACGACATCAATTAGAAACTTTGTTGGATGTGTCTCGAATGGTGAAACTGCTCTTGTTGCTTTTGCCGCTCTTTTCACTGACAGGTGGACAGACTGCCTGAAGCAGACAACAAGTATTGATATTACAAACACATGATTCAGGAGAGTGTTTCACTGTTCGACAATTTTCTTCTCCATTCTGTCTTGTGAAATGAGGCTCCGGTCATGTGCGAACTCCACTTCCACAGGACTGAGATTCATGAACCAGAACCATGAACATCACAGCTTTCATGTTCAGTAACTGGACTGTTGGATTAATTTAAATGTAGTCAAACATTGTTCACAGTTTGAATATGAAATGATTCACTTTTCAGTAACTGTCAGTGAAGTTGTTGATGAATCAACAGATGATAAACTGCAGCTGTGTTTGTGTCTTGTTCTCTCCATCAGATTCCTGTGAACTGGAACTGGATGAAAACACAGTGAACAGAAAACTCAGACTGTCTGACGACAACAGGACGGTGACATTTGCAACAGAGGTTCAGTCATATCCTGATCATCCAGACAGATTTAACATCTGGCCTCAGCTGCTGTGTAGAACTGGTCTGACTGGTCGCTGTTACTGGGAGGTCGAGTGGAGAGGACTGGTTCATATATCAGTGAGTTACGAGGAATCACAAGGAAAGGAAACAGTGAATGACTGTTGGTTTGGAGGAAATGATCAGTCCTGGAGTCTGAGATGCATCTGAATGATGGGTTACTCTGTCTGGCACAACAACAGAAAAACATCCCATCTCTCCTCCTCTGTCTCCACAGAGTAGCAGTGTATGTGGACTGTCCTTCTGGCTCTCTGTCCTTCTACAGAGTCTCTGACTCACTGATCCACCTGCACACCTTCAACACCACCTTCACTGAACCTCTGTATCCTGGGTTCAGGATTTTACCAGTTCCTCAGTGTCTCTGTGTCTGTAGGTCTGAGAGTCTCTCCTGTGGACAGAAACTCTGCTGACTGCAGGTCAGCTGCTGAAATCAAAGTGGACTCTGTTCACCATCACACACACTCTGCACTGTGAAGCAGATCTGTCTCAGACTCAGACACTGAACATTCATTAGTCTGATTTCATCACTTTGATGATCAACATTTTAACACTTTTGTAAAATGATTTATATTCTGTCTGATGTTTATTTTTGTCTGTGTTCACTCTGCTGTTGTTACTGTCAGGCATCAATGAGCAGCATCCAGCTCTGTTCACATGTACAACTGTTGTAAATGGACTTCACTGCTAACACAATGAATACACAGGAAACACTTCTACTTGTTCTTAATGGATTGATTATTGAAAGCAAAAGACTTTTATTTTGTAGGTGTGATGTTTGTATAAGCAGCAGAGCCTTGATCTATATGAAGTGCAGTTTCATGTTTGACCACCAGGTGGCAGCATTTCCTCTGAAAAGTACAGTACAATCACTACATGAACTATTAAACTCTGTATGTCACAGTTTTATTCCTTTGTAATGTAAACCAATCAAAATGCCGAGCACTAATTCAACACTGATTCAACAGGGAGGACTTTGTTTTGTATTTTGTTATCTCTGTTATAGACAGTGGCAAAGGAAATATCAATGACAGAATTTTGAATCTGGGGAGTTTTACAGGTTTTACATAATCCTGTATGTTGTTGGTTCACTGAATGGAGTATTTACTGCACATGTACATGTCGACTCCTTCAGGTGAAAGATGGTTCATGTATAATGTCAGTAAGTTATGAGGTAAAAAAAAATAAATACAGACAATCTTCCCCTGATTCTTCAACATTGATCACAGTGAGACGTCCTGATAGAAGCTGAGGTTGGACATGTTCAGTTCAGTGAGAGGGAAAACGAGGCAGAACATCATTAGACCTGCTGACCCTCAGCTGGGTTTTACCAGCCACATGTTTACTTTGCAGAGGATCCTGGCAGCTTCAGCACCTTCCTAATGAAAGTTGTTTAGCCATTTAGAAAGTAACTGTAACAAGCAGATCTCAGTTTGTCAGTGTATCATAAATCATACAGCGGCTTCAGGTGTTGCAAACATTAAGATGTCGTCATATACATATGACTTTATCACTCTGCTTGGAGTTGGAGTTGCTCTAGTCTTTTCCGGTCTGTGCACACAGCAGCCTTCAGTGTTGATAGGCTATCACTCCTGACATGTAACCAATCAGATGGTGCTGTGGGCGGGACATTGTGACAGACGTTTGTTGAGTTTACTTTCAGATCACCTGACAAGTTAAAGAGCGGAGCTGTGTGTCGAAGGTAAGACAGCAGACATCACTGAAGGTGTAATAAACATCACAATCCTCCACACTGAAGCTACAACAACACCACACTCTGATAAACAAGCTCATCTGTTGATCCAAGACACACCGAGCAACAGAGAGAGAGAGAGAAGCTAGCGCTAACCGCTAAGCTACAGTAACTAGCACATCTGAACAGCACGCAAACAGCTGCTGAATTAGTGAAAGTGGTTAAAAGGAGCAGAGAGCTGTGAGTGCTGGAGCAGAACCAGTGTAAGTTTACATGTACAGCAGGTAGTTAGACACTGTGATGAAGTAACAGGTCTAAACAGCATGTGAACCTGTAACACAATCAGACGGTGCAGTGGGCGGGACACTGCTCCAGACCACAGAGTGCTGACTGCAGACAGGGACAAGCGGCTGCATTAGAGCCAAAGTAGCACATTTTTAAAATGAATGTATGTTTGATCCTTATCAAGCAGAGTCTGCAGCAGAGAGACAGCTTCAGCCTGAGCTGCATTGTTGACCGCCATGATGCATTTTCCCTCCACCTGTATCTTTACCCCTTCTCTTATGTTTATTGGTGGGTGGTGTGTCACCTAGTGGGAGCAACCTCTGGTTAAAGTGTGGTACCTTCTGAATGTATTCATACTCCAGCTCACACATACATACATAATCACACTCATATACCCTCCTACTCATCCACACGTATTCTCACATTTTGCATGCATGTGTATGTGCAAGTGAAGTATTCAGTTGTGGCCTAAACGGCTTCTCATAGAAAACTGCATGTAAAACTCTAAAAAACCTAAAAAGTGCAAATTTTGACCATGTTTTTACACGTGAATCTGATTGGACAATAACAGTCCAATCACAAAGCACAATCTAACTTTTTAAAATCTTTCCAGGGTTCATGTTTACAGTATCAGCAGTTGGAGCTGTGTGCGGCCACCCCTTTGAAACTGATGGGAGCTTCCTGCAGAACTTCCATCTGACTGAGTCAATAATAGTAAATGAAATGAGTTTTAATTAAAAATGTTACTCATTACTGTAGCTGCCTTAAATGTCCTGGTTTGCCCTGCGATGGAAAGTTTATTTTTATTTAGTTTCATTTATTAGTTTCATTTACTTGTCCTTGTTGTGGATCCATGTCTGCTCAGTTGGAGCAGCACAGATTATTATGGTCTGGATTTAAATGTAGATATGTCATCTAAACATTAAATCTGTGACTCTCTCTAACAGATTGTAACAAGAACAGGTTTCAAGATTAGCGACTCATTTGCAGCTCTCTCTGCTGAGCTGATACTCAGCACATTAGATGTTTATTTTGCACCATCTAGTGGACGGATAGTAGAACTACATCAGCTGGTCTGTGATTCCTCTGGCACAGACTGAGTGTCTGTCTCAGGTTAGACTGGTTTTCACGTCACTGATGTTTTTGAGACTTGGACTCTGAAGTTATGAGGCTGTGACTCGTCCTCAGATCAGACACACAGAGGCACCAGGACTGACGAAGGAGAGTGAACAGCTTCTTCTCTACATATGAAGGTGTGTAAGTCGACCTGAAGTGAGTTCAGCAGGTGAATCCTACCAGAGAAATCTGTACATGTGTGATGAACAGATCACTGTGTCGTTTGTTTCATGATGGTGACTGGCTGGTTTAAAGTCTATCTGATGCTGAGTCATGGTCTGTGGTTTTGAGTGTGATGTGCATCTATTACTGCAGCTACGCTTTAAAAACATGGAGTTATGTCAGTTTTATAGAGACTAGACTTCAAGATTTCTAAAAGTGTAAGTTAACTGACTGAGTACTGAATAGTTTGTTCACTTTGTTCCTTGTTCTAATCTACAGTGAGACGCAGTGATTTAACTCAAGATTTGAAATCACCAGACTTGATCTTGACTTTAGTTTCTGAAACGTCTCTTAATGTGATCAATAGATATTGTTAATTTTCTGAAAATCATTTCAATTAAAATCAGGTTAATTGATGGAAGTTGAGTTGATTTCCTTAAACTCACTGTGGTATTTTACACGCACTGTTTCTGGGAATCAACTACAGTTGAACGGTCGACTGAGATCTGATCGTGACTGAAAAATGTGTCATGACTGGTCTGACAGCTTGGATCAACTTGGCTGAGGTGCGTTTGATAAACTGATTATAGTGTTTAAACCAAACATTTTACAAACACAGAGAAAAATCTGTTTCTCAAATGATGTTCAACTTAGTTTGGATTTGGTGGTTTGGTGTTTCTGGCTTCACTGAGCTGAGTATTGGTGATCCTGGATAACTGGTATCCTGAAGCTGATTATCAACTGCCTCTGTTGACCTTGGTTTTAGTAATCAGACAAAGTTGTTAATTATATAAACAGAACCATGACTGAAGCTCGTGATTTAAAACGGCACTTTAACAGCAAAATAATTCAACTGATCCATTAGATCATTTGTTGTTTATTAGTTAACTGTTACTAAGTGGCTGCTTCGGACTCCTCAGGGATCTGGAGCCCCTCAGACGAGTGAAAAAGTGAACCATGTTTGAGTTTCTCTCTTCAGTGTAATCACAGTTTTAGTATTTACAAGTACAGTAAGTCCATAGAAGGTTTAAAGATGCACTTCCTGTTTTTGTTGTTGGGATTAATTCTGGGCTCAAGAGTTCGGGATCATAATAAATAACAATTTAAGAATCATGACAAATTGTGGCGGTGCTCAACCAAAGTTTGATATATATTTGGAGGCTCTGTAACCAGTCAAACAAAAGTAATTTTAGATTATATAATATACATTTAGAGGATGCTACACCAAACTGTAACACTGGTATCAGTTCCTGCTGAGGATCCCAAAGCCCCTGAACCAAATCTGAGAGTTTGTGCCATGTTACTGATGGTTATGAGAAACTAATGTACCCTGTACTCAATATCTTGTTGTATTGAATAAGTTCATTACTAAAATATTGTTGGGAACAGTTGGGGGTTGGTTTATTGTTCATAGATACTTGGAATAACTGAAGGGAGTTAATAAAGAAGCAGGTTTTCATTCCAATTCATTATTTCTTTAGGCGTTTGTGGATGTTTCCGACTCCGACTCGTGTTCACTCTTTCCACAGATTATTTTTCACTATAAATAATTGTCTTGTGAATTGGATGTAATTTTTAATCCTTCTGTGGTTGTACAAACTGTTCCATGAGTAAATGACCAACAAACCTAAACTGACACAATATGTAAGTATCTACATTAGATGTGATCCAGTGATTGTGTGAGCGGTTACAGGGCAGCGTATGTGACACAATTAACTTACTGACAGAAAGAACAAAGTTACTGACACAGGTTAAACTGGTATTTGATGACTCACTGATGTTTGTTCTTTAGAATTGGACCCTGAAGTTTTGAGGAAGTGACTCGTCCTCAGAGCAAATGCTCACAGACACCAGGACTGACGAGGGAGAATGAGCAGCTTCTTCTTTCCAGATGTTTCCTCTACACATGAAGGTGGAAAGTGTCTGTAAGTCGACCTGAAGTGAGTTCAGCAGGTGAGAATCCTCCAGAAAAATCTGTACATGACGTTTCGAGGGCACGGCCTACTAGATTTATATGTCGACACAATAACGGCTTTCAGGAAGTCAGTAAATACATTTTAGTTCTCGTCAATACTAAAATTAATGGAGCCATTGAATATCATCAATGAGACTCTTATATCCACCTTGTTGCACCTCATCTTTCTCTGCTGAGCTGATGTTGAGGCATTAAATGTTTAGATGGCACCATCTAGTGGACAGATAGTAGAACTACATCACCTGGTCTGGGATTCACCTGACTCAGTCTGGGTTTCTATCACAGGTTAGACTGGTTTTGATGTCACTGATGTTTTTTTTAGACTTGTACTCTGAAGTTATGAGGGTGTGACTCGTCCTCATGTGATTAAAATGTTTCCAAACCCTGGAATTTGTTATGATCCATATTGAACAGAAGGAATGTAGAAGCATATGACAGATTTTAGGATAATAATAAATGGATTCTGCCACCTACACTACTAAATCTATATGTTATAAAGAAATGTAATATAGTGATAATATGTAGTATAATATTTGAATATGGGATAAACATGAATAACAGATTTTGGTTTGTGGGCTCTCTGGGTTAAATTCTTAGAGCTGTTACAGTCGCCCGATATCTGCAATAACAAACAGGGTGTTGTTGGGAGGAAGTGAGGGTGAGGTTTATTTGTGACATGTTAGTGACAGCAATGAGAACTAATGTTTCCTGTGAAGTAAACCCTGTTGTAATGAAGCATGTTGTTGTGTTGGTGTGAAGGTGGGGGCTCTGCCATGGATCAGTGTGAGGACAGAGAGGAGGGAGCCCCTCCCTCTAAAACCACTCTGTGTGGGGAACATGAGAGAAAGACCAGAGCTCAGAGGTGAGATGAGGATCTCTAACTGTCCATGACTCACATCACTGCTCCATCATTATTCACACTCACTGTCACATCTGCCATCAACTACTCAATAACAGCTTTGAAAAACTCCTGTCTTAGTGAACAAAGAGCCAACAGCTGATTAGACAGGAGACATGTTGATGAACAGGAGAACGTTACTCAACCACTGTCTTCTTACTGATTCTCTATCTGCTGCTAACATTTCACCTGGAGACAGTCTGCTCTCAATCCATCTGTTCTCAGGTTAAAACTGCTTTTCATTTGTCACTTGTTTGTTAGTGTCAGGATGCAGCAGCAGAGACCAGACTCTCCTGAACCCAGCTGTGTGTCCATGAAGAGTGACGGTCAATGGGTCGTCTTATTACTTTAAAGGTGAAAAACCTGCTGATGGAAGGTAAGAATTTAAAACTGAACTGTGTTGTTATCTGACTCTCCTGAACTTGAGTCGTGAGAAACATAGTAGAGAAAACCTCTCAGCACACGACTCTCTGATCCCCACTTCTTTATTTGATGTGGATACGACTGACATCATCTCAATCACTTCATCGTCCCCTGGTTAGAAAATCTGCACATGTTCACCAGGACAATAATCCCAGTCTGTGTCTCTCGAGTGTGATTAGAAAAATTCAGATAATTTGTCACTTGTTTGTTGGTGTCAGGATGCAGCAGCAGAGACCAGACTCTCCTGAACCCAGCTGTGTGTCCATGAAGAGTGACGAGTCAATGATTCGTCCTATTGACTTTAAAGTTCAACAACCTGCTGATGGAAGGTAAGAATTTAAAACTGAACATCCAGACAGAAACCAAACCCTGGACGTTGCTCTGCTGCCCAGGACTGATGATGTTGATGATGATGATGATGAAACCCTGACGTGTTCCCAGCGTTATCATCCCACAGATCACTCCCTCTTATCCATCACCATCCATCAGTCACCTGTAATAAGGTGCGTCAGAGTGGAGTCATTCATCTTCCTTAAAGTTGGTGTTTTCTCCACAGAGTTGAGCAGCAGAGCTCAGAGGTCCACAGTGATCAGTCTGCCCAGCAGCATCAACCAGACCTGGACTCCATCTTTATGGTCTGTACATGTACAATCACACTGTTACTGTTTAACTCCATCAACCACAGATTAAATGCTGAACTTCCATCCAGGTCCTAACAGTGTCCATGTTGCTGTGTTTAGACCAGCAGGCCTTCAGACTGACACATGAGTCACATGTTGTTTTCTAAATGAAATGATCAGTTTATCATCTGTTCCAGCTGCTGGAGGAGAACATGGTCACGTTTGTGAAGAACGAGCTGAAGAGAGTCCAGAGGCTCCTGAGACCAGATTACCCAGAATCCTCAGAGAGTCAGAGGGAGGAGAGGAGGTGTTGGACGGTGAGGATGAAGAGCAGAGGAGGAGCAGAGAGGCGTTTCTGAAGATCACAGTGAACTCCTGAGGAGAATGAAGCAGGAGGAGCTGGCTGACTGTCTGCAGAGCAGTAAGAGGATTTAACATGATGGAGGAATGAGACGTTTACTGACCAGATGGAGGGAAATATGTTCATTTACTCATTCTTCAGGGGAAGAAAATGTTGAAACATTGACTTTTTATTCATTCACTGATTTTATTTTTCTTTGTCATTCAGAGAGTCTGCTGCAGTTTGTCAACAACAGCTCAAATCTAACCTGAAGAAGAAGTTCCAGTGTGTGTTTGAGGGGATCTCTAAAGCAGGAAACCCAACCCTTCTGAACCAGATCTACACAGAGCTCTACATCACAGAGGGAGGGACTGGAGAGGTCAATGATCAACATGAGGTCAGACAGATTGAAACAGCATCCAGGAAACCAGTCAGACCAGAAACAACCATCAGACAAGAAGACATCTTTAAAGCCTCACCTGGAAGAGACGGACCAATCAGAAGAGTGATGACAAAGGGAGTGGCTGGCATTGGGAAAACAGTCTTAACACAGAAGTTCACTCTGGACTGGGCTGAAGACAAAGCAACCAGGACATACAGTTCACATTTCCATTCACCTTCAGAGAGCTGAATGTGCTGAAAGAGAGAAAGTTCAGCTTGGTGGAACTTGTTCATCACTTCTTTACTGAAACCAAAGAAGCAGGAATCTGCAGGTTTGATCAGTTCCAGGTCGTGTTCATCTTTGACGGTCTGGATGAGTGTCGACTTCCTCTGGACTTCCACAACACTGAGATCCTGACTGATGTTACAGAGTCCACCTCAGTGGACGTGCTGCTGACAAACCTCATCAGGGGGAAACTGCTTCCCTCTGCTCGCCTCTGGATAACCACACGACCTGCAGCAGCCAATCAGATCCCTCCTGAGTGTGTTGACATGGTGACAGAGGTCAGAGGGTTCACTGACCCACAGAAGGAGGAGTACTTCAGGAAGAGGTTCAGAGATGAGGAGCAGGCCAGCAGGATCATCTCCCACATCAAGACATCACGAAGCCTCCACATCATGTGCCACATCCCAGTCTTCTGCTGGATCACTGCTACAGTTCTGGAGGAGGTGTTGAAAACCAGAGAGGGAGGAGAGCTGCCCAAGACCCTGACTGAGATGTACATCCACTTCCTGGTGGTTCAGTCCAAACTGAAGAAGGTCAAGTATGATGGAGGATCTGAGACAGATCCACACTGGAGTCCAGAGAGCAGGAAGATGATTGAGTCTCTGGGAAAACTGGCTTTTGAGCAGCTGCAGAAAGGAAACCTGATCTTCTATGAATCAGACCTGACAGAGTGTGGCATCGATATCAGAGCAGCCTCAGTGTACTCAGGAGTGTTCACACAGATCTTTAAAGAGGAGAGAGGCCTGTACCAGGACAAGGTGTTCTGCTTCGTCCATCTGAGTGTTCAGGAGTTTCTGGCTGCTCTTCATGTCCATCTGACCTTCATCAACTCTGGAGTCAATCTGCTGTCAGATAAACAATCAACCTATCCTTACCTAAACTCTCTGGGACAAGCCTGAACCAAACTTCTACCAGAGAGCTGTGGACGAGGCCTTACAGAGTCCAAATGGACACCTGGACTTATTCCTCCGCTTCCTCCTGGGTCTTTCACTGCAGACCAATCAAACTCTCCTACGAGGTCTGTTGTCACAGACAGGAAGTCTCAGAGACCAAAGAACAGTCAGTACATCAAGAAGAAGATGAAGAGACTCCCTCTCCAGAGAAAAGCATCAACCTGTTCCACTGTCTGAATGAACTGAATGATCGTTCTCTAGTGAAGCAGATCCAACAGTCCCTGAGATCAGGACGTCTCTCCACAGATAAACTGTCTCCTGCTCAATGGTCAGCTCTGGTCTTCATCTTACTGTCATCAGAAGAAGATCTGGATGTGTTTGACCTGAAGAAATACTCTGCTTCAGAGGAGGCTCTTCTGAGGCTGCTGCCAGTGGTCAAAGCGTCCAACAGAGCTGTGTATGTGAACATTTATCCATCTACATTAACTATGTTTTGTCAAGAAAGAAAACACATTTTTAATTGATTTCTGTTGTTTTACTGATTCCTCTTCAGACTGAGTGGCTGTAACCTCTCAGGGAGAAGCTGTGAAGCTCTTTCCTCAGTCCTCAGCTCCCAGTCCTCTAGTCTGAGAGACCTGGACCTTAGTAACAATGACCTGAATGATTCAGGAGTGAAGCTGCTGTCTGCTGGACTGGAGAGTCCACACTGTAAACTGGGGGGTCTCGGGTAAGTGTCTATCTTTAAGCATTTACATATATTCATAAAATATTGAGTATGTTAATAGTTATTTCTGAATTCCTCTTCAGATTCTGTGGCTGTAAACTCTCAGAGAGAAGTTGTGAAGCTCTGTCCTCAGTCCTCAGCTCTCAGTCCTCTAGTCTGAGAGACCTGGACCTGAGTAACAATGACCTGCAGGATTCAGGAGTGAAGCTGCTGTCTGCTGGACTGGAGAGTCCACACTGTAAACTGGAAGGTCTCAGGTAAGGATTCATCTTTTTTGTAATCAGTCAAGTTAAAGACTTTTCATTCATTTTTATGATCTTGTATTAAATGTGGTAATATTGCACTGAAGAGGTTTGCTGACTCAGGTGACTGTCACCAGTTTAGTGTTTTTGTGCAGAACACTGATTGAGAAAACTAGTAGTTAAAACTAGTTGTTTTAGTAGGATATAGTGTAGCCTGAATGCGCACTTATATTCAATAGTTCCTTCATATAACATTGTTATCTTCATATAACATGTTTTCTTTAGTCAAGAGTTAAAGTGATGATGATGTTACTTTCACTTTTCTAACTGCCTCAGATATTGAGAATAGTTTGTTCATCATCAGGGAGAGAAAAACTAAAAATACTCCCTCTATAGTAAAGGCATATATTATTCATACACTCACACACTTTGAATATTTGGAAATTATCTTTAGTCTTTCTACAACTTATGATCTTATTCTTACATTTCCCAATCATACATATGATTTTTTGTGTTTCTACAACCAGATTTTCTCATGTGTTTCACCACTTCATCTCTTTTTATATTCAGTATTTCAGTCATGGTTCTGATGATGCTACTTATAATCAACATCTCCACCTATTTAATTTAAACACTAGATTAAACGCTGGATTGCAGAACCAGACTTAACTGAGCCAGTTAATAACCAGCTTCAGGTTACAAGTTAATCAGGGTCACCAGTACTGGACTCAGTGAAGCAGGTAAAACCCTGAAACGAAGTTCAATAAAAAACACCTAGATAAGATCAGGCAGGAAAAACTTTGAGAAGGCGGGAAACTCAGACCACAGTCAGAGTCTTCCTCTCAGCAACACTTAGTCACATCAACCCTCTCCCTGTACACCTGTGTGAAGATGACTGGATGTTGCTGACCACAAACCAATGATTGTGAAGAATACTAAAAATGGCTGATACAATCAACCAATACAATACACACATCCAGTGCTGAGTCTAAACCAACACAATGCTCCATTAGTGTCAGTGACAGTTAAATTCTTGTTACAACTGTGAGCATCTAATGCTGATTTTTAAACTGGACTAATGTGAAAGTTTTAGCTCAGAGAATTTACACTGACAGTAAGGT
Organism: Seriola quinqueradiata; assembly: GCA_002217815.1. Classification (NCBI taxonomy): domain Eukaryota; kingdom Metazoa; phylum Chordata; class Actinopteri; order Carangiformes; family Carangidae; genus Seriola; species Seriola quinqueradiata. The sequence continues at coordinate 15,743 of BDMU01000305.1, read as the reverse complement.
CCTGTTTGTTTGTGTGTGTGTGTGTGTGTGTGTGTGTGTGTGTGTGTGTGTGTGTGTGTGTGTGTGTGTTCAGTCTGTCAGGATGTCTGGTCACAGAGGAAGGCTGTGCTTCTCTGGCCTCAGCTCTGAGCTCCAACCCCTCCCATCTGAGAGAGCTGGACCTGAGCTACAATCATCCAGGAGACTCAGGAGTGAAGCTGCTGTCTGCTGGACTGGAGGATCCACACTGGAGACTGGACACTCTCAGGTATGGACAGATGGACAGACACCAGCAGCTCTCTCACTGTGTCTCTGTCTCTCTGACTAACTGAGGAGCTCTGCTTCATGTTTCATGGTGGATATGAGTGAAGGTGATGAAGTTGACTCTGACTCTGTTTCTTCCTCCAGGGTGGACCATTGTGGACCACGGAGACTGAGAGCTGGTCTGAGGAAGTGTGAGTGTGTTTTAAGTTTGATGCATGAGAACACAGCTGCACATGTTACACTAGATTTTTACATTTTCTCGACTTAAGTTCAAAGATGAATTTCATTCAGGATTCAGCTTCTGTTTTTTGTCAGTGTGGCTGGAAAGATGTTTGAATTCAATCAATTTAAATTCCACAAACACAACAAACTGAACACTGTGATCCAACAAAACTAATCAATACATTTTATCAACAGTGGAGGAAACACAAAGCTGACTTTTCTTGTTCTGGTTTTTTGTCTGTCAGTGATTCTATAGAAGAGTTTTGTTGCCTTCAGGTGCTGCTCGTAAGGTCGTACATCACACGTTTGACTGATATAAGTTGTGTTCAGGAAACCTTCAGTTTTCTTCTCTGATGTGTTTAATAAACCTACAAATCATAAACACAACAGGCCATAATTAATGTCACAAAGATGTTGAAACGTTGAGTAAAGTGAGCTGAGGTGGATTTATCTTCCACTTCCTCCCTGAATGGCAGACCTGGGGCCAGATGTGTGATACATCTGCACAAATACCAGACATCCTCCATTTTTCACACAGAAACTGGTGTTTCTATAAACAGAGTGTGTGAACATCACACAGACCTCAGATCAGTGTTCACATGGTTTTCTGGAGCCAGCTGCAGGTGATGAGTTTGAGATGGAAAATAGACTGAAAGATTGAATCTTACTAATAAAACGTTGTTGGTTGATGTTGATGTCAGTTTCACTGATTCATTGAACACAGTGGTTCAGTGGTTGTGTGACGACATCATTAGAAACTTTGTGGATGTGTCTCGATGGTGAAACTGCTCTTGTGTTTTGCCGCTCTTTTCACTGACAGGTGGACAGACTGCTGAAGCAGACACAAGTATTGATATACAAACACATGATTCAGGGAGTGTTTCTGTCGACATCCATGTCTGTCTCACTGTGGAAATGAGGCTCCTGTATGTGCGTCCACTTCCACAGTGACTGAGATTCATGAAACAGAACCATGTGAACTCACAGCTTTATAATCCTGAAGAAAACAATGTGTTTTTCTGTCTTTGTTTACACACAGTTTTTTTGCATCTGGCCCCTGGTCAGTGAAAACCAGCTTGAAACCAGTTGGTGGACCCTCACTCCTCTGACTGTTGTCAAAGTGTTTGTAGCAGACGACAGTTTGAGGTTTGAGGTCAAAGGTGTGAACTTTGTGCTGAATGTGAGGTGATGACAGTTTTAGAAAGCAGATGGTTCAGAGCTTCTTTGTGCTGCAGTGGAAGATGATGATCCAGTTTTATTAGTGAGTCTTTATTCACTACATGTTTATTGATGTGGATCTCCATCAGTCGTCATCCTCAGGTCCACAGCAGAAAACAAGCAGAACATTACTGACATCTGGACTCTCATGTTCAGTAACTGGACTGTTGGATTTTAATTTAAATGTAGTCAAACATTGTTCACAGTTGAATATGAAATGATTCACTTTCAGTAACTGTCAGTGAAGTTGTTGATGAATCAACAGATGATAAACTGCAGCTGTGTTGTGTCTTGTTCTCTCCATCAGATTCCTGTGAACTGGAACTGGATGAAAACACAGTGAACAGAAAACTCAGACTGTCTGACGACAACAGGACGGTGACATTTGCAACAGAGGTTCAGTCATATCCTGATCATCCAGACAGATTTAACATCTGGTCTCAGCTGCTGTGTAGAACTGGTCTGACTGGTCGCTGTTACTGGGAGGTCGAGTGGAGAGGACTGGTTCATATATCAGTGAGTTACAGAGGAATCAGAAGGAAAGGAGGCAGTGAATACTGTTTGTTTGGAGGAAATGATCAGTCCTGGAGTCTGAGATGCTCTGATGTTCATGGTTACTCTGTCTGTCACAACAACAGAAAAACATCCATCTCCTCCTCCTCTGTCTCTAGCAGAGTAGCAGTGTATGTGGACTGTCCTGCTGGCTCTCTGTCCTTCTACAGAGTCTCTGACTCACTGATCCACCTCCACACCTTCAACACCACCTTCACTGAACCTCTGTATCCTGGGTTCAGGATTTTACCTGATTCCTCAGTGTCTCTGTGTCTGTAGGTCTGAGAGTCTCTCCTGTGGACAGAAACTCTGCTGACTGCAGGTCAGCTGCTGAAATCAAAGTGGACTCTGTTCACCATCACACACACTCTGCACTGTGAAGCAGATCTGTCTCAGACTCAGACACTGAACATTCATTAGTCTGATTTCATCACTTTGATGATCAACATTTTAACACTTTTGTAAAATGATTTTATTCTGTCTGATGTTTATTTTTGTCTCTGTTCACTCTGCTGTTGTTACTGTCAGGATCAATGAGCAGCATCCAGCTCTGTTCACATGTACAACTGTGTAAATGGACTTCACTGCTAACACAATGAATACACAGGAAACACTTCTACATGTTCTTAATGGAATGATTATTAAAAGCAAAAGACTTTTATTTTGTAGGTCTGATGTTTGTATAAGCAGCAGAGCCTTGATCTATATGAAGGTGCAGTTTCATGTTTGACCACCAGGTGGCAGCATTTCCTCTGAAAAGTACAGTACAATCACTACATGAACTATTAAACTCTGTATGTCAGTTTTATTCCTTTGTAATGTAAACCAATCAAAATGCTGAGCACTAATTCAACACTGATTCAACAGGGAGGACTTTGTTTTGTATTTTGTTATCTCTGTTATAGACAATGGCAAAGGAAATATCAATGACAGAATTTTGAATCTGGGGAGTTTTACTGGTTTTACATAATCCTGTATGTTGGTTACACTGAATGGGAGTATTTACTGCACATGTACATGTCGACTCCTTCAGGTGAAAGATGGTTCATGTATAATGTCAGTAAGTTTTGAGGTAAAGAAATAAATACAGACGATCTTCCCCTGATTCTTCAACATTGATCACAGTGAGACGTCCTGATAGAAGCTGAGGTTGGACATGTTCAGTTCAGTGAGAGGGAAACGAGGCAGAACATCATGTAGACCTGCTGACCCTCAGCTGGGTTTTACCAGACCCATGTTTACTTTGCAGAGGATCCTGGCAGCTTCAGCACCTTCCTAATGAAAGTTGTTTAGCCATTTAGAAAGTAACTGTAACAAGCAGATCTCAGTTTGTCAGTGTATCATAAATCATACAGCGGCTTCAGGTGTTGCAAACATTAAGATGTCGTCATATACATATGACTTTATCACTCTGCTTGGAGTTGGAGTTGCTCTAGTCTTTTCCGGTCTGTGCACACAGCAGCCTTCAGTGTTGATAGGCTATCACTCCTGACATGTAACCAATCAGATGGTGCTGTGGGCGGGACATTGTGACAGACGTTTGTTGAGTTTACTTTCAGATCACCTGACAAGTTAAAGAGCGGAGCTGTGTGTCGAAGGTAAGACAGCAGACATCACTGAAGATGTAATAAACATCACAATCCTCCACACTGAAGTTACAACAACACCACACTCTGATAAACAAGCTCATCTGTTGATCCAAGACACACCGAGCAACAGAGAGAGAGAGAGAAGCTAGCGCTAACCGCTAAGCTAAAGTAACTAGCACATCTGAACAGCACGCAAACTGCTGCTGAATTAGTGAAAGTGGTTAAAAGGAGCAGAGAGCTGTGAGTGCTGGAGCAGAACCAGTGTAAGTTTACATGCACAGCAGGTAGTTAGACACTGTGATGAAGTAACAGGTCTGAACAGCATGTGAACCTGTAACCAATCAGACGGTGCAGTGGGCGGGACACTGCTCCAGACCACAGAGTGCTGACTGCAGACAGGGACAAGCGGCTGCATTAAGAGCCAAAGTAGCACATGTTTATTGGTGGGTGGTGTGTCACCTAGTGGGAGCAACCTCTGGTTAAAGTGTGGTACCTTCTGGATGTATTCATACTCCAGCTCACACATACATACATAATCACACTCATATACCCTCCTACTCATCCACATGTATTCTCACATTTTGCATGCATGTGTATGTGTAAGTGAAGTATTCAGTTGTGGCTTAAGTGGCTTCTCAAAGCACAGTCTAACTTTTTAAAATCTTTCCAGGGTTCATGTTTACAGTATCTGCAGTTGGAGCTGTGTGCGGCCACCTCCTTTGAAACTGATGGGAGCTTCCTGCAGAACTTCCATCTGACTGAGTCAATAATACTACATGAAATGAGTTTTAATTAAAAATGTTACTCATTACTGTAGCTGCCTTAAATGTCCTGGTTTGCCCTGCAATGGAAAGTTTATTTTATTTAGTATAATTATGTGTTTTCATAGGGATGTCAGAGCCCACCTCAGGCCAGCAGCACACATGACTACATGACTACACCCCCGCACCTGTATGGGCTCAAATTAGGGTCAAAGGACTTTGAACTTGTAAAGTGACATTCATAAATAATTCCAAATGTAATTGTAAATTAAACTTTCTACACCTGTAAGATATGATTTTATATTAAATATGAAAAGGTTCAAAGCACAAAAGACTTTGTGCTCAGGTGTAAAACAGGGTCAAAGTTCAACTTGTAACCTGAGTGTCACACACTGTGGGAACTTTGAGGACCAAGTTTTACATTTTTCTTTGCTGTGTCTCTTCACAGATTTTGACAAAAGCACCTTGTCTTTCACAGTGTCTTTGTGTTGCCTCACATCTGATATCATTTCTTCAGGTTTATTCACAACGTCTTGTTTTTCTTCCAGAGATGAGGTTTAAATGGATGAATGATAAAAATTCAGTCAAAAGAAGAGCTGCTTCAAATGTCTTGATTTGCCCTGCGATGGAAAGTCATTTTATTTAGTTTCATTTACTTGTCCTTGTTGTGGATCCATGTCTGCTCAGTTGGAGCAGCACAGATTATTATGGTCTGGATTTAAATGTAGATATGTCATCTAAACATTAAATCTGTGAACTCTACTCCAACAGAGTTTAACAAGAACAGGTTTCAAGATTAGCGACTCATTTGCAGCTCTCTCTGCTGAGCTGATACTCAGCACATTAGATGTTTATTTTGCACCATCTAGTGGACGGATAGTAGAACTACATCAGCTGGTCTGTGATTCCTCTGGCACAGACTGAGTTTCTGTCACTGGTTAGACTGGTTTTCACGTCACCGATGTTTTTGAGACTTGGACTCTGAAGTTATGAGGCTGTGACTCGTCCTCAGATCAGACACACAGAGGCACCAGGACTGACGAAGGAGAGTGAGCAGCTTCTTCTCTACATATGAAGGTGTGTAAGTCGACCTGAAGTGAGTTCAGCAGGTGAATCCTACCAGAGAAATCTGTACATGTGTGATGAACAGATCACTGTGTCGTATCGATGTTTACCTGGACAGTAGAAATGTTTCCTGATGGTGACTGGCTGGTTTAAAGTTCATGGTCTGTGGTTTTGAGTGTGATGTGCATCTATTACTGCAGCTACGCTTTAAAAACATGGAGTTATGTCAGTTTTATTGAGACTAGACTTCAAGATTTCTAAAAGTGTAAGTTAACTGACTGAGTACTGAATAGTTTGTTCACTTTGTTCCTTGTTCTAATCTAAAGTGAGACGCAGTGATTTAACTCAAGATTTGAAATCACCAGACTTGATCTTGACTTTAGTTTCTGAAACGTCCCTTAATGTGATCAATAGATATTGTTAATTTTCTGAAAGAAGAAAATCATTTCAATTAAAATCAGGTTAATTGATGGAAGTTGAGTTGATTTCCTTAAACTCACTGTGGTATTTTACACGCACTGTTTCTGAATCAACTACAGATCTGATCATGACTGAAAAATGTGTCATGACTGGTCTGACAGCTTGGATCAACTTGGCTGAGGTGCGTTTGATAAACTGATTATAGTGTTTAAACCAAACATTTTGCAAACACAGAGAAAAATCTGTTTCTCAAATGATGTTCAACTTAGTTTGGATTTGGTGGTTTGGTGTTTCTGGCTTCACTGAGCTGAGTATTGGTGATCCTGGATAACTGGTATCCTGAAGCTGGTTATCAACTGCCTCTGTTGACCTTGGTTTTAGTAATCAGACAACGTTGTTAATTATATAAACAGAACCATGACTGAAGCTCGTGATTTAAAACGGCACTTTAACAGCAAAATAATTCAACTGATCCATTAGATCATTTGTTGTTTATTAATTAACTGTTACTAAGTGGCTGCTTCGGACTCCTCAGGGATCTGGAGCCCCTCAGACGAGTTGAAAAAGTGAACCATGTTTGAGTTTCTCTCTTCAGTTGTAATCACAGTTTTAGTATTTACAGGTACAGTAAGTCCATAGAAGGTTTAAAGATGCACTTCCTGTTTTTGTTGTTGGGATTAATTCTGGGCTCAAGAGTTCGGGATCATAATAAATAACAATTTAAGAATCATGACAAATTGTGGCGAATGCTCAACCAAAGTTTGATATATATTTGGAGGCTCTTTAACCAGTCAAACAAAAGTGTTTTAGTAATTTTAGATTATATAATATACATTTAGAGGATGCTACACCAAACTGTAACACTGGTATCAGTTCCTGCTGAGGACCCCCAAAGCCCCTGAACCAAATCTGAGAGTTTGTGCCATGTTACTGATGGTTATGAGAAACTAATGTACCCTGTACTCAATATCTTGTTGTATTGAATAAGTTCATTACTAAAATATTGTTTGGAACAGTTGGGGGTTGGTTTATTGTTCATAGATACTTGGAATAACTGAAGGGAGTTAATAAAGAAGCAGGTTTTCATTCCAATTCATTATTTCTTTAGGCGTTTGTGGATGTTTCCGACTCCGACTCGTGTTCACTCTTTCCACAGATTATTTTTCACTATAAATAATTGTCTTGTGAATTGGATGTAATTTTTAATCCTTCTGTGGTTGTACAAACTGCTCCATGAGTAAATGACCAACAAACTTAAACTGACACAATATGTAAAGTATCTACATTAGATGTGATCCAGTGATTGTGTGAGCGGTTACAGGGCAGCGTATGTGACACAATTAACTTACTGACAGAAAGAACAAAGTTACTGACGCAGGTTAGACTGGTATTTGATGACTCACTGATGTTTGTTCTTTAGACTTGGACCCTGAAGTTTTGAGGAAGTGACTCGTCCTCAGAGCAAATGCTCACAGACACCAGGACTGACGAGGGAGAATGAGCAGCTTCTTCTTTCCAGATGTTTCCTCTACACATGAAGGTGGAAAGTGTCTGTAAGTCGACCTGAAGTGAGTTCAGCAGGTGAGAATCCTCCAGAGAAATCTGTACATGACGTTTCGAGGGCACGGCCTACTAGATTTATGTGTCGACATAAGAACCGCTTTCAGGAAGTCAGTAAATACATTTTAGTTCTACTTAAAACAAAAATTAATGGAGCCATTGAATATCATCAATGAGACTCTTAAATCCACATTATTGCACCTCATCTTTCTCTGCTGAGCTGATGTTGAGGCATTAAATGTTTAGATGGCACCATCTAGTGGACAGATAGTAGAACTACATCACCTGGTCTGGGATTCACCTGACTCAGTCTGGGTTTCTATCACAGGTTAGACTGGTTTTGATGTCACTGATGTTTTTTTTAGACTTGTACTCTGAAGTTATGAGGGTGTGACTCGTCCTCAGATTAAAATGTGACTAAAACTTCTTAAAATGTTTCCAAACCCTGGTATTTGTTATGATCCATAAATTTGTGAGAATTTCACATTTTGACAAAAAGACCCTGAAACAGCATCTGATTCCATGAGACAAAGTGACCAGGTCCATATACAACAGAAGGAATGTAGAAGCACTATTACAGATTTTAGTTAATAATAAATGGATTCTGCCACCTACACTACCAAATCTATATTTAACCACTACTTGTTATGAATTGGGCTGAGTGCCAAATAAATAATTACACCAATATCTTATGTACAGGCCCTTTAAGGAAGATGATAAGTAAAAGTTCAACTTAGTGAAAATAGAAAGATAGAATTTATTCCACACAAGGATAAAATATAAACCACAATTTACCCTTTCACATATTCCTCAGATTTGGCCAATAGTAATAAAAATTAAAAAAATATATACCCCTTTAAAATAAAACAACAGACCAATTTAAATGTATCCCTCTTTGTTCAGAGCTCTTCAAATATTAAACTAAAAACAAAAAAATTGAATTAATTAAATTAAATTGTCCACCCTTCAGTCTTTTGTTATTACCTGGGTAGTATCACATTCAGTTCCATACAGTTTTACAGTCCTTGTTTATGTCTCCTTGGAGGCGAATAGTTTATTTTCCTTGAAAATTTAGTTCAGTTCAGTTCAGTTCAGTCAAGGGGCCCATTTTTTTTTTTTGTCTTTTTCTGTATTTGGCTTAATCTTATCTGTAATCCCGATGGAGATCTGGATCGTCCAAGTCCAGCAGCGTCTTGGCTCTGACAGTCCCTCACGCGACAGCCGTTGATAAGCCTCCCGCTCACTGGACTAAAATACCAACCTGCACATGGTACAAGTTACTTCAGTTAAAGTCAAATTCTCTGTTTAGTATGCAGATTAATATCAAGATCTTACGGTTATTCTCGAACCTTTTCTCATCTTATTTCTGGTTTAAATGTCCACAAAATGAACATAAAAAACATGCCCAGAAATGGAAAATAAAGTTCACACGGTAATAATTTCTGCCATCAATAATATCTCACATCTCATATCATTTCTCAGACAATGCTCACATCACAGATTTTGACAGCGCTTCTGTTTTAGTTACAAACACATTTGTTTTTTTTCCTCCACCTTCATAAAGTGACATGAACTAACATGGATGTTTAAGCTAGCACTGAAAGATAACACACTCACCGGAGAACTGTCATCAGAAACACGTCTAATAGCGATCCTCCTTCATCCTCTGGTAATCAATAATATCCTGGAACACGGCAAGTCTCTTCTGGACAACTTTAACACTGGTTTCAACAAGTAAAACAACTTTTCCTCTCTTTCTCTCTCAATGCTCGCTGTACATCCTGGACTCCTTTCGTTTTTTAGAGTCTGTTAAATTTATGGGGGTTACATATATATTATAAAGAAATGTAATATATAATGACAATATGTAGTTTAATATTTGAATATGGGACAAACATGAATAACAGATTTTGGTTTGTGGGCTCTCTGGGTTAAATTCTTAGAGCTGTTACAGTCGCCCGATATCTGCAATAACAAACAGGGTGTTGTTGGGAGGAAGTGAGGGTGAGGTTTATTTGTGACATGTTAGTGACAGTAATGAGAACTAATGTTTCCTGTGAAGTAAACCCTGTTGTAATGAAGCATGTTGTTGTGTTGGTGTGAAGGTGGGGGCTCTGCCATGGATCAGTGTGAGGACAGAGAGGAGGGAGCCCCTCCCTCTAAAACCACTCTGTGTGGGGAACATGAGAGAAAGACCAGAGCTCAGAGGTGAGATGAGGATCTCTAACTGTCCATGACTCACATCACTGCTCCATCATTATTCACACTCACTGTCACATCTGCCATCAACTACTCAATAACAGCTTTGAAAAACTCCTGTCTTAGTGAACAAAGAGCCAACAGCTGATTAGACAGGAGACATGTTGATGAACAGGAGAACGTTACTCAACCACTGTCTTCTTACTGATTCTCTATCTGCTGCTAACATTTCACCTGGAGACAGTCTGCTCACAATCCATCTGTTCTCAGGTTAAAACTGCTTTTCATTTGTCACTTGTTTGTTAGTGTCAGGATGCAGCAGCAGAGACCAGACTCTCCTGAACCCAGCTGTGTGTCCATGAAGAGTGACGGGGTCATTGATTCTTCCTCTTAACTTCAAAGTTCAACAACCTGCTGATGGAAAGTAAGAATTTAAAACTGAACATCCAGACAGAAACCAAACCCTGGACGTTGCTCTGCTGCCCAGGACTGATAATGTTGATGATGATGATAATGAAACCCTGAGGTGTTCCCAGCGTTATCATCCCACAGATCACTCCCTCTTATCCATCACCATCCATCAATCACCTGTAATAAGGTGTGTCAGAGTGGAGTCATTCATCTTCCTTAAAGTTGGTGTTTTCTCCACAGAGTTGAGCAGCAGAGCTCAGAGGTCCACAGTGATCAGTCTGCCCAGCAGCATCAACCAGACCTGGACTCCATCTTTATGGTCTGTACATGTACAATCACACTGTTACTGTTTAACTCCATCAACCACAGATTAAATGCTGAATTTCTATCCAGGTCCTAACAGTGTCCATGTTGCTGTGTTTAGACCAGCAGGCCTTCAGACTGACACATGAGTCACATGTTGTTTTCTAAATGAAATGATCAGTTTATCATCTGTTCCAGCTGCTGGAGGAGAACATGGTCACGTTTGTGAAGAACGAGCTGAAGAGAGTCCAGAGGCTCCTGAGACCAGATTACCCAGAATGCTTAGAGAGTCAGAGGGAGGAGGAGGTGTTGGGGGCGGAGAGGATGAAGAGCAGAGGAGGAGCAGCAGAGAGGCGTTTCTGAAGATCACAGTGAACCTCCTGAGGAGAATGAAGCAGGAGGAGCTGGCTGACTGTCTGCAGAGCAGTAAGAGGATTTAACATGATGGAGGAATGAGACGTTTACTGACCAGATGGAGGGAAATATGTTCATTTACTCATTCTTTAGGGGAAGAAAATGTTGAGACATTGACTTATTTACTCATTGACCTTATTTGTTCTTTCTTCATTCAGGACATTTTGGTGCAGTTTGTCGACGTAAACTCAAATCTAACCTGAAGAAGAAGTTCCAGTGTGTGTTTGAGGGGATCTCTAAAGCAGGAAACCCAACCCTTCTGAACCAGATCTACACAGAGCTCTACATCACAGAGGGAGGGACTGGAAAGGTCAATGATGAACATGAAGTCAGACAAATTGAAACAGCATCCAGGAAACCAGTCAGACCAGAAACAACCATCAGACAAGAAGACATCTTTAAAGCCTCACCTGGAAGAGACGGACCAATCAGAAGAGTGATGACAAAGGGAGTGGCTGGCATTGGGAAAACAGTCTTAACACAGAAGTTCACTCTGGACTGGGCCGAAGACAAAGACAACCAGGACATACAGTTCACATTTCCATTCACCTTCAGAGAGCTGAATGTGCTGAAAGAGAGAAAGTTCAGCTTGGTGGAACTTGTTCATCACTTCTTTACTGAAACCAAAGAAGCAGGAATCTGCAGGTTTGATCAGTTCCAGGTCGTGTTCATCTTTGACGGTCTGGATGAGTGTCGACTTCCTCTGGACTTCCACAACACTGAGATCCTGACTGATGTTACAGAGTCCACCTCAGTGGACGTGCTGCTGACAAACCTCATCAGGGGGAAACTGCTTCCCTCTGCTCGCCTCTGGATAACCACACGACCTGCAGCAGCCAATCAGATCCCTCCTCAGTGTGTTGACGTGGTGACAGAGGTCAGAGGGTTCACTGACCCACAGAAGGAGGAGTACTTCAGGAAGAGGTTCAGAGATGAGGAGCAGGCCAGCAGGATCATCTCCCACATCAAGACATCACGAAGCCTCCACATCATGTGCCACATCCCAGTCTTCTGCTGGATCACTGCTACAGTTCTGGAGGAGGTGTTGAAAACCAGAGAGGGAGGAGAGCTGCCCAAGACCCTGACTGAGATGTACATCCACTTCCTGGTGGTTCAGTCCAAAACTGAAGAAGGTCAAGTATGATGGAGGATCAGAGACAGATCCACACTGGAGTCCAGAGAGCAGGAAGATGATTGAGTCTCTGGGAAAACTGGCTTTTGAGCAGCTGCAGAAAGGAAACCTGATCTTCTATGAATCAGACCTGACAGATTGTGGCATCGATATCAGAGCAGCCTCAGTGTACTCAGGAGTGTTCACACAGATCTTTAAAGAGGAGAGAGGCCTGTACCAGGACAAGGTGTTCTGCTTCGTCCATCTGAGTGTTCAGGAGTTTCTAGCTGCTCTTCATGTCCATCTGACCTTCAGCAACTCTGGACTCAATCTGCTGTCAGATAAACAATCAACCTATTGTTTACCTAAACTCTTGAGGGACAAGCCTGAACCAACACTCTTCTACCAGAGAGCTGTGGACGAGGCCTTACAAAGTCCAAATGGACACCTGGACTTATTCCTCCGCTTCCTCCTGGGTCTTTCACTGCAGACCAATCAGACTCTCCTACGAGGTCTGATGTCAAGACAGGAAGTAGCTCAGAGAGGAAAACAGTTCAGTACATCAAGAGAAGATCGAAGAGACTCCTTCTGCAGAGAAAAGCATCAACCTGTTCCACTGTCTGAATGAACTGAATGATCATTCTCTAGTGGAGCAGATCCAACAGTCCCTGAGATCAGGACGTCTCTCCACAGATAAACTGTCTCCTGCTCAATGGTCAGCTCTGGTCTTCATCTTACTGTCCTCAGAAGAAGATCTGGACGTGTTTGACCTGAAGAAATACTCTGCTTCAGAGGAGGCTCTTCTGAAGCTGCTACCAGTGGTCAAAGCGTCCAACAGAGCTGTGTATGTGCACATTTATCCATCTAGATTAACTATCTTTTGTCAAGAAAGAAAACACATTTTTTAAATTGATTTCTTTTGTTTTGCTGATTCATCTTCAGACTGAGTGGCTGTAACCTCTCAGGGAGAAGCTGTGAAGCTCTTTCCTCAGTCCTCAGCTCCCAGTCCTCTAGTCTGAGAGACCTGGACCTGAGTAACAACAACCTACAGGATTCTGTAGTGAAGCTGCTGTTTGCTGGACTGGAGAGTCCACACTGTAAACTGGGGGGTCTCAGGTTAGTGTCTAACTGTTGTTTATTTAATTATTTATTTAAGATATTGAGGATGTTAATAGTTTTTTCTGACTTCCTCTTCAGACTCAGTGGCTGTAAACTCTCAGAGAGAAGTTTTGAAGCTCTGTCCTCAGTCCTCAGTTCCCAGTCCTCTGGTCTGAGAGACCTCGACCTGAGTAACAATAGCCTGCAGGATTCAGGAGTGAATCTGCTGTCTGCTGGAATGGAGAGACAACACTGCAGACTGGAATGTCTCAGGTTAGAGTTTATCTGTTTATTATTTATTTAAAATATTGAGGATGTTAATAGTTCTTTCTGAATTCCTCTTCAGACTCAGTGGCTGTGAACTCTCAGAGAGAAGTTGTGAAGCTCTGTCCTCAGTCCTCAGCTGCCAGTCCTCTAGTCTGAGAGACCTAGACTTGAGTAACAACGACCTGCAGGATTCAGGAGTGAAGCTGCTGTCTGCTGGACTGGAGAGTCCACACTGTAAACTGGAAGGTCTCAGGTAAGGATTCATCTTTTTGTAATCAGTCAAGTTAAAGACTTTTCATTCATTTTTATGATCTTGTATTAAATGTAGTAATATTGCACTGAGGAGGTTTGCTGACTCAGGTGATTGTCACCAGTTTAGTGTTTTTGTGCAGAACACTGAACACTGAGAAAAAATAGTAGTTAAAACTAGTTGTTCTAGTAGGATATAGTGTAGCCTGAATGCGCACTTATATTCAGTAGTTCCTTCATATAACATTGTTATCTTCATATAACATGTTTGCTTTAGTCAAGAGTTAAAGTGATGAAGATGGTACTTTCACTTTTCTAACTGCCTCAGATTTTCAGAATAGTTTGTTCATCATCAGGGAGAGAAAAACAAAAAATACTCACTCTATAGTAACAGACATTTATTATTCATACACTCACACACTTTGAATATTTGAAAATTATCTTTAGTGTTTCTACAGCTTGTGATCTTATTCTTTGCATTTCACCTAGTTGATTATGATTTTTTGTGTTTCTGTGACCAAATTTGTCCTCAGTCCTCAGCTGCCAGTCCTCTAGTCTGAGAGACCTGGACTTGAGTAACAACGACCTGCAGGATTCAGGAGTGTTTCACCACTTCATCTCATTTTATATTCAGTATTTCAGTCATAGTTCTGATGATGCTACTTATAATCAACATCTCCATCTATTTCATTTAAACACTACCGATGCTGAATTGAAGAACCAGAATTAACTGATCCAGTTAATAACCAGCTTCAGGTTACAAGTTAATCAGGGTCACCAGTTATGGACTCAGTGAAGCAGGTAAAACCCTGAGACAGCCAGACTAAGTTGAATTAGGTTTGTGGTACGGGCCCCAGCACAGATGTTCAATAAAAAACACCTAGATAAGATCAGGCAGGAAAAACTTTGAGAAGGCGGGAAACTCAGACCACAGTCAGAGTCTTCCTCTCAGCAACACTTTGTCACATCAACCCTCTCCCTGTACATCTGTGTGAAGATGACTGGATGTTGCTGACCACAAACCAATGATTGTGAAGAATATTAAAAATGGCTGATACAATCAACCAATACAAAACACACATTCAGTGCTGAGTCTAAACCAACACAATCCTCCATTAGTGTCAGTGACCGTTACATTCTTGTTACAACTGTGAACATCTTCTGCTGATTTTTAAACTTGACTAATGTGAACGTTTTAGCTCAGAGAGTTTACACTGACAGTAAGGTCTTTTGTGTGTGTGTATATAGTATTAATCATGTCATCGGGACTTGAATGTCTTTACACAGGGACATTGTCAGGACTCAACCTCCTTTGGGACACAAAGAACAACTTCACTGGGTTTAGAGTTACAGTACCTCTCCAAGAAGTGATTGTAAGTCAGTGTAATCTCCTCTTTAGTGATGGAAACACACTTGTGTGTGTGTGTGTGTGTGTGTGTGTGTGTGTGTGTGTGTGTGTGTGTGTGTGTGTGTGTGTGTGTGTTTCAGTCTGTCAGGATGTCTGGTCACAGAGGAAGGCTGTGCTTCTCTGGCCTCAGCTCTGAGCTCCAACCCCTCCCATCTGAGAGAGCTGGACCTGAGCTACAATCATCCAGGAGACTCAGGAGTGAAGCTGCTGTCTGCTGGACTGGAGGATCCACACTGGAGACTGGACACTCTCAGTATGGACAGATGGACAGACACCAGCAGCTCTCTCACTGTGTCTCGACTAACTGAGGAGCTCTGCTTCATGTTTCATGGTGGATATGAGTGAAGGTGATGAAGTTGACTCTGACTTTGTTTCTTCCTCCAGGGTGGACCATTGTGGACCACGGAGACTGAGACCTGGTCTGAGGAAGTGTGAGTGTGTTTTAAGTTTGATGCATGAGAACACAGCTGCACATGTTACACTAGTTTTACATTTTCTTGACTGTAGTTCAAAGATCATTGTGGCTGGAAGAGACGTTTGAATTCAATCAGTGTAAAATCCAAAAAACACAACAAACTGAACACTGTGATCCAACAAAACTAATCAATACATTTTATCAACAGTGGAGGAAACACAAAAGCTGACTTTGTTTC
>BDMU01000304.1:0-28623 GCA_002217815.1 Seriola quinqueradiata | reverse complement strand
AAAAACTGAAACAAAAAATAGTTTTCAAGAGACACAAGGCCCTGCTATAAGGAACAGAGAAACTAAAAAATAATTCTCTAGATCAACCACCTTTTCGTTGATCTTCACTGAGATTAAATTCTATAGTTAAGACTCATTTTAAAAGATTGCAGGACAGTATAGAACCTTTAGCAGACTTCAATATCATCTCGGCCTTTAAACTGAAACAAGAACTTGAAGGATCTTCTGTCATGCCTCACTAAAAAAAACGCAAGGACACGAAGAACGAACACTCAGATCAATAAAATACATTACAAACAGATGCACGGGGATGGGTGCTCCAGTGGAACATTTTTTAATCTGGACTCCTCAAACCTAGTGTATCTTATTGAATGAGACTGTTGTGTAAATTGTATGTTGGACAGACACAGAACAAATTGCTACAACGGTGAAACAACATTTTGTATTATATTGATCAAACATATAAAATGACAGAAATTTATATACATTTTCGTACACATGTGCAAGTCAAATCTGACAATAGCGGCTTAGAGATGAGAGCAGGTTGGTCGGAGGACAGAGATTAGCAGCAGAAAGACGTTGGATACATAAAATTAAAGACCCATCTACCGGATGGTTTTGAATGAAGTATGAGGGTATTATCATGATTGCTTCCCATTGGGGTCCTGATTGAAATTCCATAAATCATGTTTAAAAGCTTTATTAAAAAGGAATCATGTTTAAATCTTTTACTAAAAACTCTAAAAAACCTCCTGAGAAAAACAACATATTTAAAATCTTATTAAAAAACCAATCATGTTTAAAATCTTTATTAAAAATCAATCATGTTTAAAACCTCCATTAAAATCAATCATGTTTAAAATCTTTATTAAAAATCAATCATGTTTAAAACCTTTCATTAAAAATCAATCATGTTTAAATCTTTACTAAAATTAATCATGTTTAAAACCTCCATAAAAATCAATTCATGTTTAAAATCTTTATTAAAAACCAATCATGTTAAAAACTTTATTTAAAAATCAATCATGTTTAAAACCTTTATTAAAAATCAATCAGTTTAAAAATCTTTACTAAGAACCAATCATGTCTAAAATCCTTATTAAAAACTAATCATGTTTTAAAACCTTTATTAAAAATCAATCATGTTTGAAATCTTTACCAAGAATCAATCATGTTTCAAATCTTTATTAAAAATTAATCATGTTTAAAATCTTTATTAAAAATCAAATATGTCTAAAATCCTTGGGAGTAACTAATCATGTTTAAAATCTTTACTAAAAGAAGAATCATGTTTGGACCTCAATCTTAAAAAGGAATCATTATTAAAATCTTTATTAAAAATCAATCATGAGAGTCTCTTAATTATATAAAAAGAATTCACTAATCTATAGGAATCATTTTAGAACCTTTACCTAAAAACACAATCATGTTTAGAAATCTATCAAAAATAATCATGTCTAAAGATCTTATTAAAATAATCATGTTTAAAAATTATACAAACAATTAATCAGGATAAAATCTTTATAAAAGTGCATTAGTTTAAAACCATTTTATTAAAAAAACTAATCATCGTTAAATCTGGGACTTAAAACTCATCCTAAATCATTTATCGAGTGCTTTTATTAAAAAAACCAATTATGTTGCTAAATCATCTGCTTAAAAACTTTATTAAAAGTAATCATGTCCCAAAAGTAATAAACAACAATCATGTTTAAAATCTTCACTTGAAGAATGGATCATGTTTTGGATCATGTGCAGGGTTTAAAAATCCTAAAGAGGAATCATGTTTGGTTAGCAATAAATAGTAAGTATTATTTTCAAATTTTTATTACTAAAAAACATCTGATTTAAAAATCTTTATTAAAAAGAGGTTTAGAGGAGTGTTTATAGAAGTTTGGAGACTTGATTGGAAATGGACCAGGGGACCTTTAAAAATACAGTGGAGACAAAACAGGATAGGAGATTCAACTGGTGGGTGTTAGATTTTGGAGTGGCAAAAGTGTACATAAAATGACTAGGATTCTCTAAATTTTTTGTGCTGTGTGTATATGTATATATACACATCATGAGTCAATTACAGTGAAATACAATTTGCAGCAGAGCAGAGGAGATTGAGTTCTTGGATACACAAGTTTTTATTATTAAAGACCAAGATGAACATTGGCGTCTGGGAACCAAGAGTATTTTTTAAGCCTACTGACACTCAGCTTTGTTGCATAAAACAAGTTACCATCCACAGAACTCTTCAGGGGGATTATTAAATCTCAGCTGATACAGGTTTCATAGAATATGCACAAAAGCGGAGGATGTGGAAAAGGCAATAAAAACACTCTTCAGAGCTCTCAGGAAAAGAGGATATAGCAGGCTTTCTTCGCTCTATAAAAACTGAAACAAAAAATAGTTTTCAAGAGACACAAGGCCCTGCTATAAGAAACAGAGAAACTAATAAAATAATTCTCTAGTCACCACCTTTTCGTTGAACTTCACTGAGATTAAATTCTATAGTTAGAGACTCATTTTAAAAGATTGCAGACAGTAATGAACCTTTTAAGCAGACTTCAATATCATCTCGGCCTTTAAACGAAACAAGAACTTGAAGATCTTCTGGTTCATGCCTCACTAAAAAACGCAAGGACACAAAGAACGAACACTTCAGATCAATAAAATACATTACAAACAGATGCACGGGGATGGTGCTCCAGTGGAACATTTTTTTTAATCTGGACTCCTCAAACCTAGTGTATCTATTGAATGCAGACTGTGTGGTAAATTGTATGTTGGACAGACACGGAACAAATTGCTACAACGGCTTGAAACAACATTTGTATTATATTGATCAAACACATAAAATGACAGAAATTTATATACATTTTCGTACACATGGCAAGTCAAATCTGACAATAGCGGGCTTAGAGATGAGAGCAGGTTGGTCGGAGGGACAGAGATTAGCAGCAGAAAGACGTTGGATACATAAATTAAAGACCCATCTACCGGATGGTTTGAATGAAGTATGAGGGGTATTATCATGATTGCTTCCCATTGGGGTCCTGATTGAAATTCCATAATCATGTTTTAAAAGCTTTATTAAAAAAGGAATCATGTTTAAAATCTTTACTAAAAACTCTAAAAAACCTCCTGAGAAAAACAATCATATTTAAAATCTTTATTAAAAAACCAATCATGTTTAAAATCTTTATTAAAAATCAATCATGTTTAAAACCTCCATTAAAAATCAATCATGTTTAAAATCTTTATTAAAAACCAATCATGTTTAAAATCTTTATTAAAAATCAATCATGTTTAAAACCTTCATTAAAAATCAATCATGTTTAAAATCTTTACTAAGAATTAATCATGTTTAAAACCTCCATTAAAAATCAATCATGTTTAAAATCTTTATTAAAAACCAATCATGTTTAAAAACTTTATTAAAAATCAATCATGTTTAAAATCTTTATTAAGAATCAATCATGTCTAAAATCCTTATTAAAAACTAATCATGTTTAAAACCTTTATTAAAAATCAATCATGTTTGAAATCTTTACTAAGAATCAATCATGTTTCAAATCTTTATTAAAAATTAATCATGTTTAAAATCTTTATTAAAAATCAATCATGTCTAAAATCCTTGGGAGTAACTAATCATGTTTAAAATCTTTATTAAAAGAAGAATCATGTTTGGGACCTCAATTTAAAAAGGAATCATGTTTAAAATCTTTATTAAAAATCAATCATGTTTAAAATCTTTATTAAAAAAGGAATCATGTCTAAAATTTCTATTTGGGAATCATGTTTGAAACCTTTACTAAAAACACAATCATGTTTAGAGGTTCTATCAAAAATAATCATGTCTAAAATCTTTATTAAAAATAATCATGTTTAAAAATTATACAAACAATTAATCAGGATTAAAATCTTTATTAAAAGTGCATTATGTTTAAAATCTTTATTAAAAAACTAATCATGTTTAAAATCTGGACTAAAAACCAATCATGTTAAAATCTTTATTAAAAAACCAATTATGTTGTTAAATCATGTCTCTGCTTAAAAACTTTATTAAAAAGTAATCATGTCCCAAAAGTAATAAACAACAATCATGTTTAAAATCTTCACTTGAAGAATGGATCATGTTTTTGGATCATGTGCAGGGTTTAAAAATCCTAAAGAGGAATCATGTTTGGTTAGCAATAAATAGTAAGTATATTTCAAATTTTTATTACTAAAAAACATCTAGATTTAAAATCTTTATTAAAAAGGAGGTTAGAGGAGTGTTTATAGAAGTTTGGAGACTTGATTGGGAAATGGACCAGGGGACCTTTAAAAACAACAGTGGAGAAAAACAGGATAGGAGATTCAACTGGTGGGTGTTAGGATTTTGGAGTGGCAAAAGTGTACATAAAATGACTAGGATTCTCTAATTTTTTGTGTGTGTGTATATGTATATATTTTCTATTAAATGTTGCTTATTTTTGATACTATGTTGCATGTTATTTAATTATTTTGAGCACTTATGTCATAGCACTTAAGAGAATCCAGAAATTGAATGTGATGTCGCTCTGGGAAAATACATCCATCCCTTTGAATCAGATATACCCCGGAGACATATATATATATTTTTCTAAAAAAGTTGTTGATGGGAAAAAGGGACCGAGGCCCAGGATACCATCGATGGTAAACTGGGCCAAGGAACATACACTGAAGAGAGTGTAACTAGGAGAAGGAGGAAAGAGGGTTTAAACAAACAAAAGGCTGCGTGCCCGTGCCCTTTGTCTGGCCGAGAGGTCAGCTTTATTAAAAACTCTTCTTTTCTAAACCTAACCTGCCAGTGCCGCAGTACCCTTCTTTCTCCCTCCTTTTTACAAAACTATATAAAGTGACCATCAGAGCAACAGAATTGAGGGACTTATATATCCTGGCTGATCAGCTTGATCAAGGCCAGGTGGTGGAGCTGATCACCAGCAGCTGTCTGGAGATTGCAACCTCTTTCCTCCTCTCTCATATCTCTCATATATATAGCCTGACTTGCCAGTCTGTTCTTTTCCTCCTCTGAAGAAGCCACAAAGTGGCGAAACGTTAGGAGATCTTTTCACAAATGTTTGCATTTTACATCCTACTGTGTTGCTTTTAATGACAAAAAGTACTATGATTTTAAAATTAGTTGATCCAGTTCTTTTCTAAAAGAAACATCTTTTAAATAAAACCACTTCGACACAGAAAACACTTGAATTGCCTTAGAGCAATAAGAAGACTGAGAACTTAATACAGGGACAACAACTTCCTAAATTGTTTTGTTTTGAATCTTTGTGTGGTGGGTGCGAACTGCAATTTTGGCAGCCCCCCACTTTTGTGGGGCTAGCATGTAGCCAAGACAATGGATTTGAAGTGTTGTGTTCAAGTATAAAGAATGTAGTGGAAATTGGGAAGCTTTTGTCAAGCCCTAGTATAGTTTAAAAAGTCTTTAAAAACGTGTGTATCTTGTGAAGGTGGAATTAGAAAGAGCTTTTGTGCTCTCTTTTTGGAAAAAAAGAAAAAAACTTGAAAGGATCAAATAGAAAAAACAGTAGTTACAAATAACCTTCTCTGGTTCTAATTATATATTGTGTATTTTGATTGTTCCATGTTGTGATAACTATGCCTCAAAAAAAGAGGAATAGAAATGAGAGGCCAAGATGGCGACGTATGTCTTTGGAGAGTGGGGCTGGATCCCATCAGGTGGATGTGAGATCGGAGAACAGGCCAGAGAAGAGATATTTTAAATTATTGCAAGCAGTGCATCATGCAGAGGTTGTGGAGGAGTGCCAGCGAACTGGAAATTTTCCAGTAGGAATGTCCAGACAAGTGGACAAACTGGCGTCCTTCATCAAGCCCTCCTCCCCCAGCGAAGAAACACGCACAAAAGTTAAGTTGAATACTGATCAGTGGATGCAAACCAATATGCTAATCCTTAAGAACCATTATGATGAAGTGATAGCATTTGGGATTGAGAACTTGCCTCCTTTTGATCAAGTAGCAATGGAAAAAGCGATTGCGTATGGAAAGGTCAGATATAAACATCGGTTATCTGGAACATCCATTGACAGCTTTACACATTTAATAAAGACAACAATGCGGGACTCGCTGGGGGAGATGAGGGCTGAAATGTCTCTGGATCCTGCTGAAAGAGCAGAGGAATGGCCAGCACTGGGGTCGGGGCTGGGGGGGGATGGAGGGGGGAGTAGAAGGTTGTCCCGGGGTGGGGGGCTGAACCTCGGGTCCTCCTCCTCTTCTCCAGACCCCTGCCCGGCCCCTTCCTCTTGTGTTGGACCTAATCCTAATAATCTCTCTGACTTACTGCTGAATCAGCCGCTGCGGCTTAGTTCTCATGATCTCTCTGGCCTGTCCTCCGATCGACGCCCAGAGCCTAATCCTAACCGTCTCTCTGGCCCTGCTCCTGACCGAACTCTGATGCCTGATCCTAACCGTCTCTCTGGCTCTGCTCCTGACCGAGCTCTGATGCCTAATCCTAACCGTCTCTCTGGCCCTGCTCCTGACCGAGCTCTGATGCCTAATCCTAACCGTCTCTCTGGCCTTGCTCCTGACCGAGCTCGATGCCTAATCCTAACCGTCTCTCTGGCCCTGCTCCGGACCGGCCTCTGGTGCCTAATCCCAACCGTCTCTCTGGCCCTGCTCCTGACCGACCTCTGGTGCCTAATCCTAACCGTCTCTCTGATACTGAACATGACCGCCACCTACGACCTAACCCTGACCTGTGCTCTGACCCTAACCCTAACCTCTCCCCTGGCCCTGCCCCTGTCGTTGGTCCGATGCCTGATCCGGACCTTCAGGACACGGCTGGGGGGACCATGGGGGGATTACGGCGGGGAGCGGTCAGGGAGGTGGTGGCGATGATCCATCGAACAGATCGAGAGATGGGAGAGGGAAGCCGAGGCCCGATCAGTGAGTTGGGTGACCGGAGTCCGAGACTGGTTTTGAGGGATGTTTTGCAGGAGGATAATGAGTTGAGTGGGGGGCATGATACCATTTGTGAAGCCGTTAACAGTGAAATAAATGAAGTAAACTTTAGTAATGTGGCAGTGCAGGCGTCGGGCACCATCTCCGCTTCTCCATTGGGGGTGGAGCCTGCTGTGCAATTTGTTGAGCCGGTGGATGTGGATTCTGATATGGAGGGGGAGGTGGTTTCTCCTGCTCACGGGGGGGCTTCCACCTCTGCCCTTTCTGGTTCCCTGTCCCCAGATGGTGGGCCGGGCCAGGGGGGAGTCCCCATGCCCGCTTTGCGGAGACCAACACGTCACCCTAAGACCCCTCAAAAGATCAGGAGGTGGTCTTTGGACGTGAGGGAGCCCGTGTTGGTTATGGGGGACTCCAACCTGGCCAGGATCCCACAACATCATTATACATCGGTTCAAATAGACAGCTTTCCTGGAGCTCAAGCTCACCATCTGAAGGGGGTCTTGGGAAAACTGAGCCCCTGTACTGAGGTTCAATGCGTGGTGCTTTCGGTCGGCTTGAATAACTGTCTGAGGGAGAATTTGATTGAAACCATTAAAAAACAATTCCAACAGTTGATGGCGATGGCAAGGAAAACTTTTCCAAATGCCCAAATCATCATTCCCCTCATACAGTTTTCACAAAGACTTGCACCAAGAGTAAAAATACTCATAAAAGAAATTAATAATCACATACTAAAGAGCTTCAGAACACTGAATATGGTGGATGACCATCTTTTTAAAGTTCACACACACGATCCAGTTCACTGGACGGCGGAGACGGCATCACTGATTTTTACATCTTGGATGGAACAATTAAACTAAAGCCTGGGGGTTTGAGATTACTCACCCCCATGGATATAAACGCACAAACAAACATTTTGAATCTGTCACAAATTTTTGTGTTACAAGAGGCAGAGAGAGAGTTGTTGGAGAAGGGCCTCTTTTTTATTCCAACACCACAGAAAGTGGATAAAGATGATTTAAGAAGGGACCTGCACCGCTATCATAGGACCTTGAAGTTGTTGGATCACTTTGGCTATGCCACAGGCTCCTCCCCGGACCCATTCACCGGATCCTCCGGATGGGAACCGGCCTGTGATTCAGTGCCGGAACCCATCCAGGAGTTGATCGGACGGGATGTCCGGGGTTTGGAGCACATTAGGGACATGCCAGAGGACAACAACAATTTGTCTGGTCCACAGAGAAGAGCACTGAACAGTTTGAGAAGAAATCAGGACATAGTTATAAAACCGGCGGACAAGGGATCAAAGATTGTGATTCTAGATACAACTCAATATTTAATTGAAGCACATAGACAGCTTAATAATTCCATGCATTATGAACCGCTCCCACACTCGTTACAACAAGAGACACAAAGTAAGATCAGAGATATTGTGACCAAACTATATGAGCAAAAATACATCACGGCCAAACAGAAGCAATATCTGTTTGGACCGGACTCACCACGACCACGTAAATTCTATCTGCTCCCTAAGATCCATAAGGATCCGGAGACGTGGACGGTCCCATATCGTGTCCCTTCGGGTCGACCGATTGTCTCTGATTGTGGGAGCGAATCATATGCAGTAGCTGAATATATAGATCACTTCTTAAATCCCTTGTCACAACAACATCCGAGCTACGTAAAAGATACGTATGAATTTGTCAACAAAATTAAAACTATGAGAATACCTCCTGGATCAGTGCTCTTCTCTGTGGACATAGACTCACTTTATACAAACATTAACACACAATTAGGACTGAAAGCGGTGAAAGAAATCCTTGGAAAACATCTGGATCGAAAGAGACCAGATGAGGCCCTCCTCCAACTGTTAGAAATAAGTTTAGTGAGAAATGATTTTGAGTTTAATGACGCATCTTATCTCCAAATACATGGCACAGCGATGGGAAAGAAGTTTGCCCCAGCTTACGCAAACATATATATGGCAAGCTGGGAACAAACTGTCTTTCCCAAATGCTCTAAATTACCTCTATTATATATGCGTTATTTAGACGATATTTTTGGAGTGTGGCCGTATTCGGAATCGGATTTTAAAGAATTTATTCAAGTCCTAAATACACATCATGAGTCAATTACAGTGAAATACAATTTGCAAGCAGAGGAGATTGAGTTCTTGGATACACAAGTTTTTATTATTAAAGACCAAGATGAACATTGGCGTCTGGGAACCAAAGTATTTTTTAAGCCTACTGACACTCACGCTTTGTTGCATAAAACAAGTTACCATCCACAGCATACCTTCAGGGGGATTATTAAATCTCAGCTGATAAGGTTTCATAGAATATGCACAAAAGCGGAGGATGTGGAAAAGGCAATAAAAACACTCTTCAGAGCTCTCAGGAAAAGAGGATATAGCAGGACCTTTCTTCGCTCTATAAAAACTGAAACAAAAAATAGTTTTCAAGAGACACAAGGCCCTGCTATAAGAAACAGAGAAACTAATAAAATAATTCCTCTAGTCACCACCTTTTCGTTGACTTCACTGAGATTAAATTCTATAGTTAAGACTCATTTTAAAAGATTGCAGGACAGTATAGAACCTTTAGCAGACTTCAATATCATCTCGGCCTTTAAACGAAACAAGAACTTGAAGGATCTTCTGGTTCATGCCTCACTAAAAAACGCAAGGACACGAAAGAACGAACACTTCAGATCAATAAAATACATTACAAACAGATGCACGGGGATGGGTGCTCCAGTGGAACATTTTTTTAATCTGGACTCCTCAAACCTAGTGTATCTTATTGAATGCAGACTGTGTGGTAAATTGTATGTTGGACAGACACGGAACAAATTGCTACAACGGCTGAAACAACATTTGTATTATATTGATCAAACACATAAAATGACAGAAATTTATATACATTTTCGTACACATGGCAAGTCAAATCTGACAATAGCGGGCTTAGAGATGAGAGCAGGTTGGTCGGAGGGACAGAGATTAGCAGCAGAAAGACGTTGGATACATAAATTAAAGACCCATCTACCGGATGGTTTGAATGAAGTATGAGGGGTATTATCATGATTGCTTCCCATTGGGGTCCTGATTGAAATTCCATAATCATGTTTAAAAGCTTTATTAAAAAAGGAATCATGTTTAAAATCTTTACTAAAAACTCTAAAAAACCTCCTGAGAAAAACAATCATATTTAAAATCTTTATTAAAAAACCAATCATGTTTAAAATCTTTATTAAAAATCAATCATGTTTAAAACCTCCATTAAAAATCAATCATGTTTAAAATCTTTATTAAAAACCAATCATGTTTAAAATCTTTATTAAAAATCAATCATGTTTAAAACCTTCATTAAAAATCAATCATGTTTAAAATCTTTACTAAGAATTAATCATGTTTAAAACCTCCATTAAAAATCAATCATGTTTAAAATCTTTATTAAAAACCAATCATGTTTAAAAACTTTATTAAAAATCAATCATGTTTAAAATCTTTATTAAGAATCAATCATGTCTAAAATCCTTATTAAAAACTAATCATGTTTAAAACCTTTATTAAAAATCAATCATGTTTGAAATCTTTACTAAGAATCAATCATGTTTCAAATCTTTATTAAAAATTAATCATGTTTAAAATCTTTATTAAAAATCAATCATGTCTAAAATCCTTGGGAGTAACTAATCATGTTTAAAATCTTTATTAAAAAGAAGAATCATGTTTGGGACCTCAATTTAAAAAGGAATCATGTTTAAAATCTTTATTAAAAATCAATCATGTTTAAAATCTTTATTAAAAAAGGAATCATGTCTAAAATTTCTATTTAAAAAGGAATCATGTTTGAAACCTTTACTAAAAACACAATCATGTTTAGATTCTATCAAAAATAATCATGTCTAAAATCTTTATTAAAAATAATCATGTTTAAAAATTATACAAACAATTAATCAGGATTAAAATCTTTATTAAAAGTGCATTATGTTTAAAATCTTTATTAAAAAACTAATCATGTTTAAAATCTGGACTAAAAACTAATCATGTTAAAATCTTTATTAAAAAACTAATTATGTTGTTAAATCATGTCTCTGCTTAAAAACTTTATTAAAAAGTAATCATGTCCCAAAAGTAATAAACAACAATCATGTTTAAAATCTTCACTTGAAGAATGGATCATGTTTTTGGATCATGTGCAGGGTTTAAAAATCCTAAAGAGGAATCATGTTTGGTTAGCAATAAATAGTAAGTATATTTCAAATTTTTATTACTAAAAAACATCTAGATTTAAAATCTTTATTAAAAAGGAGGTTAGAGGAGTGTTTATAGAAGTTTGGAGACTTGATTGGGAAATGGACCAGGGGGACCTTTAAAAACAACAGTGGAGAAAAACAGGATAGGAGATTCAACTGGTGGGTGTTAGGATTTTGGAGTGGCAAAAGTGTACATAAAATGACTAGGATTCTCTAATTTTTTGTGTGTGTGTATATGTATATATTTTCTATTAAATGTTGCTTATTTTTGATACTATGTTGCATGTTATTTAATTATTTTGAGCACTTATGTCATAGCACTTAAGAGAATCCAGAAATTGAATGTGATGTCGCTCTGGGAAAATACATCCATCCCTTTGAATCAGATATACCCCGGAGACATATATATATATTTTTCTAAAAAAGTTGTTGATGGGAAAAAGGGACCGAGGCCCAGGATACCATCGATGGTAAACTGGGCCAAGGAACATACACTGAAGAGAGTGTAACTAGGAGAAGGAGGAAAGAGGGTTTAAACAAACAAAAGGCTGCGTGCCCGTGCCCTTTGTCTGGCCGAGAGGTCAGCTTTATTAAAAACTCTTCTTTTCTAAACCTAACCTGCCAGTGCCGCAGTACCCTTCTTTCTCCCTCCTTTTTACAAAACTATATAAAGTGACCATCAGAGCAACAGAATTGAGGGACTTATATATCCTGGCTGATCAGCTTGATCAAGGCCAGGTGGTGGAGCTGATCACCAGCAGCTGTCTGGAGATTGCAACCTCTTTCCTCCTCTCTCATATCTCTCATATATATAGCCTGACTTGCCAGTCTGTTCTTTTCCTCCTCTGAAGAAGCCACAAAGTGGCGAAACGTTAGGAGATCTTTTCACAAATGTTTGCATTTTACATCCTACTGTGTTGCTTTTAATGACAAAAAGTACTATGATTTTAAAATTAGTTGATCCAGTTCTTTTCTAAAAGAAACATCTTTTAAATAAAACCACTTCGACACAGAAAACACTTGAATTGCCTTAGAGCAATAAGAAGACTGAGAACTTAATACAGGGACAACAACTTCCTAAATTGTTTTGTTTTGAATCTTTGTGTGGTGGGTGCGAACTGCAATTTTGGCAGCCCCACTTTTGTGGGGCTAGCATGTAGCCAAGACAATGGATTTGAAGTGTTGTGTTCAAGTATAAAGAATGTAGTGGAAATTGGGAAGCTTTTGTCAAGCCCTAGTATAGTTTAAAAAGTCTTTAAAAACGTGTGTATCTTGTGAAGGTGGAATTAGAAAGAGCTTTTGTGCTCTCTTTTTGGAAAAAAAGAAAAAAACTTGAAAGGATCAAATAGAAAAAACAGTAGTTACAAATAACCTTCTCTGGTTCTAATTATATATTGTGTATTTTGATTGTTCCATGTTGTGATAACTATGCCTCAAAAAAAGAGGAATAGAAATGAGAGGCCAAGATGGCGACGTATGTCTTTGGAGAGTGGGGCTGGATCCCATCAGGTGGATGTGAGATCGGAGAACAGGCCAGAGAAGAGATATTTTAAATTATTGCAAGCAGTGCATCATGCAGAGGTTGTGGAGGAGTGCCAGCGAACTGGAAATTTTCCAGTAGGAATGTCCAGACAAGTGGACAAACTGGCGTCCTTCATCAAGCCCTCCTCCCCCAGCGAAGAAACACGCACAAAAGTTAAGTTGAATACTGATCAGTGGATGCAAACCAATATGCTAATCCTTAAGAACCATTATGATGAAGTGATAGCATTTGGGATTGAGAACTTGCCTCCTTTTGATCAAGTAGCAATGGAAAAAGCGATTGCGTATGGAAAGGTCAGATATAAACATCGGTTATCTGGAACATCCATTGACAGCTTTACACATTTAATAAAGACAACAATGCGGGACTCGCTGGGGGAGATGAGGGCTGAAATGTCTCTGGATCCTGCTGAAAGAGCAGAGGAATGGCCAGCACTGGGGTCGGGGCTGGGGGGGATGGAGGGGGAGTAGAAGGTTGTCCCGGGGTGGGGGGCTGAACCTCGGGTCCTCCTCCTCTTCTCCAGACCCCTGTCCGGCCCCTTCCCCTTGTGTTGGACCTAATCCTAATAATCTCTCTGACTTACTGCTGAATCAGCCGCTGCGGCTTAGTTCTCATGATCTCTCTGGCCTGTCCTCCGATCGACGCCCAGAGCCTAATCCTAACCGTCTCTCTGGCCCTGCTCCTGACCGAACTCTGATGCCTGATCCTAACCGTCTCTCTGGCTCTGCTCCTGACCGAGCTCTGATGCCTAATCCTAACCGTCTCTCTGGCCCTGCTCCTGACCGAGCTCTGATGCCTAATCCTAACCGTCTCTCTGGCCTTGCTCCTGACCGAGCTCCGATGCCTAATCCTAACCGTCTCTCTGGCCCTGCTCCGGACCGGCCTCTGGTGCCTAATCCCAACCGTCTCTCTGGCCCTGCTCCTGACCGACCTCTGGTGCCTAATCCTAACCGTCTCTCTGATACTGAACATGACCGCCACCTACGACCTAACCCTGACCTGTGCTCTGACCCTAACCCTAACCTCTCCCCTGGCCCTGCCCCTGTCGTTGGTCCGATGCCTGATCCGGACCTTCAGGACACGGCTGGGGGGACCATGGGGGGATTACGGCGGGGAGCGGTCAGGGAGGTGGTGGCGATGATCCATCGAACAGATCGAGAGATGGGAGAGGGAAGCCGAGGCCCGATCAGTGAGTTGGGTGACCGGAGTCCGAGACTGGTTTTGAGGGATGTTTTGCAGGAGGATAATGAGTTGAGTGGGGGGCATGATACCATTTGTGAAGCCGTTAACAGTGAAATAAATGAAGTAAACTTTAGTAATGTGGCAGTGCAGGCGTCGGGCACCATCTCCGCTTCTCCATTGGGGGTGGAGCCTGCTGTGCAATTTGTTGAGCCGGTGGATGTGGATTCTGATATGGAGGGGGAGGTGGTTTCTCCTGCTCACGGGGGGGCTTCCACCTCTGCCCTTTCTGGTTCCCTGTCCCCAGATGGTGGGCCGGGCCAGGGGGGAGTCCCCATGCCCGCTTTGCGGAGACCAACACGTCACCCTAAGACCCCTCAAAAGATCAGGAGGTGGTCTTTGGACGTGAGGGAGCCCGTGTTGGTTATGGGGGACTCCAACCTGGCCAGGATCCCACAACATCATTATACATCGGTTCAAATAGACAGCTTTCCTGGAGCTCAAGCTCACCATCTGAAGGGGGTCTTGGGAAAACTGAGCCCCTGTACTGAGGTTCAATGCGTGGTGCTTTCGGTCGGCTTGAATAACTGTCTGAGGGAGAATTTGATTGAAACCATTAAAAAACAATTCCAACAGTTGATGGCGATGGCAAGGAAAACTTTTCCAAATGCCCAAATCATCATTCCCCTCATACAGTTTTCACAAAGACTTGCACCAAGAGTAAAAATACTCATAAAAGAAATTAATAATCACATACTAAAGAGCTTCAGAACACTGAATATGGTGGATGACCATCTTTTTAAAGTTCACACACACGATCCAGTTCACTGGACGGCGGAGACGGCATCACTGATTTTTACATCTTGGATGGAACAATTAAACTAAAGCCTGGGGGTTTGAGATTACTCACCCCCATGGATATAAACGCACAAACAAACATTTTGAATCTGTCACAAATTTTTGTGTTACAAGAGGCAGAGAGAGAGTTGTTGGAGAAGGGCCTCTTTTTTATTCCAACACCACAGAAAGTGGATAAAGATGATTTAAGAAGGGACCTGCACCGCTATCATAGGACCTTGAAGTTGTTGGATCACTTTGGCTATGCCACAGGCTCCTCCCCGGACCCATTCACCGGATCCTCCGGATGGGAACCGGCCTGTGATTCAGTGCCGGAACCCATCCAGGAGTTGATCGGACGGGATGTCCGGGGTTTGGAGCACATTAGGGACATGCCAGAGGACAACAACAATTTGTCTGGTCCACAGAGAAGAGCACTGAACAGTTTGAGAAGAAATCAGGACATAGTTATAAAACCGGCGGACAAGGGATCAAAGATTGTGATTCTAGATACAACTCAATATTTAATTGAAGCACATAGACAGCTTAATAATTCCATGCATTATGAACCGCTCCCACACTCGTTACAACAAGAGACACAAAGTAAGATCAGAGATATTGTGACCAAACTATATGAGCAAAAATACATCACGGCCAAACAGAAGCAATATCTGTTTGGACCGGACTCACCACGACCACGTAAATTCTATCTGCTCCCTAAGATCCATAAGGATCCGGAGACGTGGACGGTCCCATATCGTGTCCCTTCGGGTCGACCGATTGTCTCTGATTGTGGGAGCGAATCATATGCAGTAGCTGAATATATAGATCACTTCTTAAATCCCTTGTCACAACAACATCCGAGCTACGTAAAAGATACGTATGAATTTGTCAACAAAATTAAAACTATGAGAATACCTCCTGGATCAGTGCTCTTCTCTGTGGACATAGACTCACTTTATACAAACATTAACACACAATTAGGACTGAAAGCGGTGAAAGAAATCCTTGGAAAACATCTGGATCGAAAGAGACCAGATGAGGCCCTCCTCCAACTGTTAGAAATAAGTTTAGTGAGAAATGATTTTGAGTTTAATGACGCATCTTATCTCCAAATACATGGCACAGCGATGGGAAAGAAGTTTGCCCCAGCTTACGCAAACATATATATGGCAAGCTGGGAACAAACTGTCTTTCCCAAATGCTCTAAATTACCTCTATTATATATGCGTTATTTAGACGATATTTTTGGAGTGTGGCCGTATTCGGAATCGGATTTTAAAGAATTTATTCAAGTCCTAAATACACATCATGAGTCAATTACAGTGAAATACAATTTGCAAGCAGAGGAGATTGAGTTCTTGGATACACAAGTTTTTATTATTAAAGACCAAGATGAACATTGGCGTCTGGGAACCAAAGTATTTTTTAAGCCTACTGACACTCACGCTTTGTTGCATAAAACAAGTTACCATCCACAGCATACCTTCAGGGGGATTATTAAATCTCAGCTGATAAGGTTTCATAGAATATGCACAAAAGCGGAGGATGTGGAAAAGGCAATAAAAACACTCTTCAGAGCTCTCAGGAAAAGAGGATATAGCAGGACCTTTCTTCGCTCTATAAAAACTGAAACAAAAAATAGTTTTCAAGAGACACAAGGCCCTGCTATAAGAAACAGAGAAACTAATAAAATAATTCCTCTAGTCACCACCTTTTCGTTGACTTCACTGAGATTAAATTCTATAGTTAAGACTCATTTTAAAAGATTGCAGGACAGTATAGAACCTTTAGCAGACTTCAATATCATCTCGGCCTTTAAACGAAACAAGAACTTGAAGGATCTTCTGGTTCATGCCTCACTAAAAAACGCAAGGACACGAAAGAACGAACACTTCAGATCAATAAAATACATTACAAACAGATGCACGGGGATGGGTGCTCCAGTGGAACATTTTTTTAATCTGGACTCCTCAAACCTAGTGTATCTTATTGAATGCAGACTGTGTGGTAAATTGTATGTTGGACAGACACGGAACAAATTGCTACAACGGCTGAAACAACATTTGTATTATATTGATCAAACACATAAAATGACAGAAATTTATATACATTTTCGTACACATGGCAAGTCAAATCTGACAATAGCGGGCTTAGAGATGAGAGCAGGTTGGTCGGAGGGACAGAGATTAGCAGCAGAAAGACGTTGGATACATAAATTAAAGACCCATCTACCGGATGGTTTGAATGAAGTATGAGGGGTATTATCATGATTGCTTCCCATTGGGGTCCTGATTGAAATTCCATAATCATGTTTAAAAGCTTTATTAAAAAAGGAATCATGTTTAAAATCTTTACTAAAAACTCTAAAAAACCTCCTGAGAAAAACAATCATATTTAAAATCTTTATTAAAAAACCAATCATGTTTAAAATCTTTATTAAAAATCAATCATGTTTAAAACCTCCATTAAAAATCAATCATGTTTAAAATCTTTATTAAAAACCAATCATGTTTAAAATCTTTATTAAAAATCAATCATGTTTAAAACCTTCATTAAAAATCAATCATGTTTAAAATCTTTACTAAGAATTAATCATGTTTAAAACCTCCATTAAAAATCAATCATGTTTAAAATCTTTATTAAAAACCAATCATGTTTAAAACTTTATTAAAAATCAATCATGTTTAAAATCTTTATTAAGAATCAATCATGTCTAAAATCCTTATTAAAAACTAATCATGTTTAAAACCTTTATTAAAAATCAATCATGTTTGAAATCTTTACTAAGAATCAATCATGTTTCAAATCTTTATTAAAAATTAATCATGTTTAAAATCTTTATTAAAAATCAATCATGTCTAAAATCCTTGGGAGTAACTAATCATGTTTAAAATCTTTATTAAAAAGAAGAATCATGTTTGGGACCTCAATTTAAAAAGGAATCATGTTTAAAATCTTTATTAAAAATCAATCATGTTTAAAATCTTTATTAAAAAAGGAATCATGTCTAAAATTTCTATTTAGGAATCATGTTTAAAACCTTTACTAAAAACACAATCATGTTTAGAAATTCTATCAAAAATAATCATGTCTAAAATCTTTATTAAAAATAATCATGTTTAAAAATTATACAAACAATTAATCAGGATTAAAATCTTTATTAAAAGTGCATTATGTTTAAAACCTTTATTAAAAAACTAATCATGTTTAAAATCTGGACTAAAAACTAATCATGTTAAAATCTTTATTAAAAAACCAATTATGTTGTTAAATCATGTCTCTGCTTAAAAACTTTATTAAAAAGTAATCATGTCCCAAAAGTAATAAACAACAATCATGTTTAAAATCTTCACTTGAAGAATGGATCATGTTTTGGGATCATGTGCAGGGTTTAAAAATCCTAAAGAGGAATCATGTTTGGTTAGCAATAAATAGTAAGTATATTTCAAATTTTTATTACTAAAAAACATCTAGATTTAAAATCTTTATTAAAAAGGAGGTTAGAGGAGTGTTTATAGAAGTTTGGAGACTTGATTGGGAAATGGACCAGGGGGACCTTTAAAAACAACAGTGGAGAAAAACAGGATAGGAGATTCAACTGGTGGGTGTTAGGATTTTGGAGTGGCAAAAGTGTACATAAAATGACTAGGATTCTCTAATTTTTTGTGTGTGTGTATATGTATATATTTTCTATTAAATGTTGCTTATTTTTGATACTATGTTGCATGTTATTTAATTATTTTGAGCACTTATGTCATAGCACTTAAGAGAATCCAGAAATTGAATGTGATGTCGCTCTGGGAAAATACATCCATCCCTTTGAATCAGATATACCCCGGAGACATATATATATATTTTTCTAAAAAAGTTGTTGATGGGAAAAAGGGACCGAGGCCCAGGATACCATCGATGGTAAACTGGGCCAAGGAACATACACTGAAGAGAGTGTAACTAGGAGAAGGAGGAAAGAGGGTTTAAACAAACAAAAGGCTGCGTGCCCGTGCCCTTTGTCTGGCCGAGAGGTCAGCTTTATTAAAAACTCTTCTTTTCTAAACCTAACCCTAACCCTAACCCTAACCCTAACCCTATGCCTGATGTACCCGGTTTGGACAAAAGGAGGACACCCTGGACTTCCAACCCCGATGCAAAGTTATCCACGGTCTTTTACTGCACAATTACGCCGGACGACAGGTGAGCCAAAACACTTAAAGGTCCATTTTAGGAAATCTATACTGTACAATACGGAAATAAAATCCCGAATATACCCAAAAATGAAAATTATTTTAATATTCAGCAAAAAACGACCGGTATTTTAACCCTCTCATGACCAAGATTACTAAGGGAAATGTGATATTACACTTTATTATGATAAAATTAAGCCTGATTTTGGAATATGCTCGCTTTTAAACCAGATTTTAAACCAGATTGAACCCGGATAGGGCTTTGACCTTTAAATTCCATAACACTAAATACTGGACTGGACTCATGACTGGAAAAATGACTATATAAGATAAACAGGATCATAATCTTTTTTTAAATAAAAGGATCAAAAATTGAAGGATTACTATAAAAATAATAATAAAAAAATCCTGATTATATACCAGATTGTAAACAACCTATAAACCTAATATAAATCAGTTTGAATCCCCATAGGGAACTGAAAAATCAAGATATTAAACTATTATAAAACAAGATTATAACACAATTGGATACGGGACACACCCCGAGGACTTGATCAACCTCGGCGGGGCCACCCTCAGGGGAGAATGTCTAGTGATAAACGGCCGAAACATTCGATGAACCTGGGGTCCACTACTGATGATGTGTTCCACAATTTAGAAAATGTTTGTTATTATTGTTGTTATCAATGATGATGATAATAATGATAAACAACACTGAACTAAGTATATGAAGAGGAGAAAAAAGAGCAGCTTTAATCAAACGCTTAAAACCCAGATTGGATACTTATTCAATAAAACAGAACTTACTCAACAAAACATAATTGATTACAATCAACTTCAAATGACAAACCTAATTAAAGCCTGATATGGATATGAAACTTAAAATACAATTTCTGGAAAAAGAAACTTAAACTAAAGAATCCTAAAAAAACAATAAACAAAAAAGATGACTTCAATCAAACTTCAAAACCCTCAACAGGAAACTTATTCAATAAAACAATTAAAGAAAAAATCCCTCAAAGGAACTTCAAGTGAAAAATCTGAATAAAGTCCAATAACTTGGAAACAAAACTTGACCTTGACCTTTTTTTAAAAAAAACATTTTTTTTAAAAAATAATAAAAAATAATAAAATATAAAACAATATATAAAACTATAAAAATAACAACACTTTATGGGACAGCGGTTGCTTGGAACTTGGAGAGCTGCAGACGACGAGCGACGGCCCGTGCATTGCCTTTGATCTCCCACTTTCAACTGCCCAGTCGTCGGACGAAGCAGGGGAGATCATCGAGATAGTTTAAAAATCCTAACCCTAGCCAGAGCCTACGGACGGTCGGGCTCTCTTTCTATACCACTATGCAACCTCAACCTCCTTTTTTTTCTTCTTCTTATTAAAAGAGGATTACTTACCTTAACTCAACTTAAAGGACCTCAACTAGGAGCGCGCGGACACACACACACACACACACATTCTCTCTCCTCACCTCTTTTCCCTCATGAACATGAGGGAGTAGAGGGAGGCAGAGCGCCCAGCCCGATCCGGCGGGGGTGAGTTCTAGCCCCGTAAAAGGCATCTCACCCTAGCTCTGCCTCCTTCGACCTCCTACTCTTCTTTATCCTAACCCTAACCACTCATCCTATGCCTAAACCTAACCTTTGACCTCTGACCTCTAACCCTAATCCAGGGCCTTTTCCCTAACCCTAACCTCTCTCTCTCTCTCTCCCTCTCTCTCTCTCTCTCTCTCACACACTCACTCCGGAAGAAAGGAATTTTGAAATATTTATAATATTTATATGATGTTTTACAATATTATGTCCAAAAAAACGACTTCTGATCGTCATAGAGACACAAGCCTGGTACCATCGGATTCCTGATCCTTACAAACCCCTAAGTGGATGTAAGTTTCAAGTCTCTAGCTCACTCAGAACAGCAGTTATTAACAAAAAACGATTTTTGAGACCTGCAATGCATTACTGGGTAATTTCCTGACAAAACCATGAGTAAGAAGTATAGGTAGAATGATCACCCTCAGACTGAATGCGTGTCAGATTAAAGGCTGCTTCACTGAACATAAACTCAGGTGAGTAACCATAGCACTTTTAGTGCTTCCTGTTGAAGATTAAGGATATTTAAATTATGGCAGATATTGCTACCAATATAATGATAATAATAATGATAATTATAATAATAATGATCATAATTTTTAATAATAATATTAAAAAATTCTAAAAAATGTACCAATGTGTCCTGAGGTTGTGCGGTGTATGGAACACAGGACATCACTCTGTTCAGCACTGTGTCACACCTCTGAGACCATACAGTACATGAATGCGGAACAATACTTCTGAAGGATGCCTGATGTACCCGGTTTGGACAAAAGGAGGACACCCTGGACTTCCAACCCCGATGTAAAGTTATCCACGGTCTTTTACTGCACAATTACGCCGGACGACAGGTGAGCCAAAACACTTAAAGGTCCATTTTAGGAAATCTATACTGTACAATACGGAAATAAAATCCCGAATATACCCAAAAATGAAAATTATTTTAATATTCAGCAAAAAACGACCGGTATTTTAACCCTCTCATGACCAAGATTACTAAGGGAAATGTGATATTACACTTTATTATGATAAAATTAAGCCTGATTTTGGAATATGCTCGCTTTTAAACCAGATTTTAAACCAGATTGAACCCGGATAGGGCTTTGACCTTTAAATTCCATAACACTAAATACTGGACTGGACTCATGACTGGAAAAATGACTATATAAGCTAAACAGGATCATAATCTTTTTTTAAATAAAAGGATCAAAAATTGAAGGATTATATAAAAATAATAATAAAAAATCCTGATTATATACCAGATTGTAAACAACCTATAAACCTAATATAAATCAGTTTGAATCCCCATAGGGAACTGAAAAATCAAGATATTAAACTATTATAAAACAAGATTATAACACAATTGGATACGGGACACACCCCGAGGACTTGATCAACCTCGGCGGGGCCACCCTCAGGGGAGAATGTCTAGTGATAAACGGCCGAAACATTCGATGAACCTGGGGTCCACTACTGATGATGTGTTCCACAATTTAGAAAATGTTTGTTATTATTGTTGTTATCAATGATGATGATAATAATGATAAACAACACTGAACTAAGTATATGAAGAGGAGAAAAAAGAGCAGCTTTAATCAAACGCTTAAAACCCAGATTGGATACTTATTCAATAAAACAGAACTTACTCAACAAAACATAATTAATTACAATCAACTTCAAATGACAAACCTAATTAAAGCCTGATATGGATATGAAACTTAAAATACAATTTCTGGAAAAAGAAACTTAAACTAAAGAATCCTAAAAAAACAATAAACAAAAAAGATGACTTCAATCAAACTTCAAAACCCTCAACAGGAAACTTATTCAATAAAACAATTAAAGAAAAAATCCCTCAAAGGAACTTCAAGTGAAAAATCTGAATAAAGTCCAATAACTTGGAAACAAAACTTGACCTTGACCTTTTTTTAAAAAAAACATTTTTTTAAAAAATAATAAAAAATAATAAAATATAAAACAATATATAAAACTATAAAAATAACAACACTTTATGGGACAGCGGTTGCTTGGAACTTGGAGAGCTGCAGACGACGAGCGACGGCCCGTGCATTGCCTTTGATCTCCCACTTTCAACTGCCCAGTCGTCGGACGAAGCAGGGGAGATCATCGAGATAGTTTAAAAATCCTAACCCTAGCCAGAGCCTACGGACGGTCGGGCTCTCTTTCTATACCACTATGCAACCTCAACCTCCTTTTTTTTCTTCTTCTTATTAAAAGAGGATTACTTACCTTAACTCAACTTAAAGGACCTCAACTAGGAGCGCGCGGACACACACACACACACACACATTCTCTCTCCTCACCTCTTTTCCCTCATGAACATGAGGGAGTAGAGGGAGGCAGAGCGCCCAGCCCGATCCGGCGGGGGTGAGTTCTAGCCCCGTAAAAGGCATCTCACCCTAGCTCTGCCTCCTTCGACCTCCTACTCTTCTTTATCCTAACCCTAACCACTCATCCTATGCCTAAACCTAACCTTTGACCTCTGACCTCTAACCCTAATCCAGGGCCTTTTCCCTAACCCTAACCTCTCTCTCTCTCTCTCCTCTCTCTCTCTCTCTCTCTCTCTCTCTCTCTCACACACTCCGGAAGAAAGGAATTTTGAAATATTTATAATATTTATATGATGTTTTACAATATTATGTCCAAAAAAACGACTTCTGATCGTCATAGAGACACAAGCCTGGTACCATCGGATTCCTGATCCTTACAAACCCCTAAGTGGATGTAAGTTTCAAGTCTCTAGCTCACTCAGAACAGCAGTTATTAACAAAAAAACGATTTTTGAGACCTGCAATGCATTACTGGGTAATTTCCTGACAAAACCATGAGTAAGAAGTATAGGTAGAATGATCACCCTCAGACTGAATGCGTGTCAGATTAAAGGCTGCTTCACTGAACATAAACTCAGGTGAGTAACCATAGCACTTTTAGTGCTTCCTGTTGAAGATTAAGGATATTTAAATTATGGCAGATATTGCTACCAATATAATGATAATAATAATGATAATTATAATAATAATGATCATAATTTTTAATAATAATATTAAAAAATTCTAAAAAATGTACCAATGTGTCCTGAGGTTGTGCGGTGTATGGAACACAGGACATCACTCTGTTCAGCACTGTGTCACACCTCTGAGACCATACAGTACATGAATGCGGAACAATACTTCTGAAGGATGCCTGATGTACCCGGTTTGGACAAAAGGAGGACACCCTGGACTTCCAACCCCGATGTAAAGTTATCCACGGTCTTTTACTGCACAATTACGCCGGACGACAGGTGAGCCAAAACACTTAAAGGTCCATTTTAGGAAATCTATACTGTACAATACGGAAATAAAATCCCGAATATACCCAAAAATGAAAATTATTTTAATATTCAGCAAAAAACGACCGGTATTTTAACCCTCTCATGACCAAGATTACTAAGGGAAATGTGATATTACACTTTATTATGATAAAATTAAGCCTGATTTTGGAATATGCTCGCTTTTAAACCAGATTTTAAACCAGATTGAACCCGGATAGGGCTTTGACCTTTAAATTCCATAACACTAAATACTGGACTGGACTCATGACTGGAAAAATGACTATATAAGCTAAACAGGATCATAATCTTTTTAAATAAAAGGATCAAAAATTGAAGGATTATTATAAAAAATAATAATAAAAAAATCCTGATTATATACCAGATTGTAAACAACCTATAAACCTAATATAAATCAGTTTGAATCCCCATAGGGAACTGAAAAATCAAGATATTAAACTATTATAAAACAAGATTATAACACAATTGGATACGGGACACACCCCGAGGACTTGATCAACCTCGGCGGGGCCACCCTCAGGGGAGAATGTCTAGTGATAAACGGCCGAAACATTCGATGAACCTGGGGTCCACTACTGATGATGTGTTCCACAATTTAGAAAATGTTTGTTATTATTGTTGTTATCAATGATGATGATAATAATGATAAACAACACTGAACTAAGTATATGAAGAGGAGAAAAAAGAGCAGCTTTAATCAAACGCTTAAAACCCAGATTGGATACTTATTCAATAAAACAGAACTTACTCAACAAAACATAATTAATTACAATCAACTTCAAATGACAAACCTAATTAAAGCCTGATATGGATATGAAACTTAAAATACAATTTCTGGAAAAAGAAACTTAAACTAAAGAATCCTAAAAAAACAATAAACAAAAAAGATGACTTCAATCAAACTTCAAAACCCTCAACAGGAAACTTATTCAATAAAACAATTAAAGAAAAAATCCCTCAAAGGAACTTCAAGTGAAAAATCTGAATAAAGTCCAATAACTTGGAAACAAAACTTGACCTTGACCTTTTTTTAAAAAAACATTTTTTTAAAATAATAAAAAATAAAAAATATAAAACAATATATAAAACTATAAAAATAACAACACTTTATGGGACAGCGGTTGCTTGGAACTTGGAGAGCTGCAGACGACGAGCGACGGCCCGTGCATTGCCTTTGATCTCCCACTTTCAACTGCCCAGTCGTCGGACGAAGCAGGGGAGATCATCGAGATAGTTTAAAAATCCTAACCCTAGCCAGAGCCTACGGACGGTCGGGCTCTCTTTCTATACCACTATGCAACCTCAACCTCCTTTTTTTTCTTCTTCTTATTAAAAGAGGATTACTTACCTTAACTCAACTTAAAGGACCTCAACTAGGAGCGCGCGGACACACACACACACACACATTCTCTCTCCTCACCTCTTTTCCCTCATGAACATGAGGGAGTAGAGGGAGGCAGAGCGCCCAGCCCGATCCGGCGGGGGTGAGTTCTAGCCCCGTAAAAGGCATCTCACCCTAGCTCTGCCTCCTTCGACCTCCTACTCTTCTTTATCCTAACCCTAACCACTCATCCTATGCCTAAACCTAACCTTTGACCTCTGACCTCTAACCCTAATCCAGGGCCTTTTCCCTAACCCTAACCTCTCTCTCTCTCTCTCCCTCTCTCTCTCTCTCTCTCTCACACACTCACTCCGGAAGAAAGGAATTTTGAAATATTTATAATATTTATATGATGTTTTACAATATTATGTCCAAAAAAACGACTTCTGATCGTCATAGAGACACAAGCCTGGTACCATCGGATTCCTGATCCTTACAAACCCCTAAGTGGATGTAAGTTTCAAGTCTCTAGCTCACTCAGAACAGCAGTTATTAACAAAAAAACGATTTTTGAGACCTGCAATGCATTACTGGGTAATTTCCTGACAAAACCATGAGTAAGAAGTATAGGTAGAATGATCACCCTCAGACTGAATGCGTGTCAGATTAAAGGCTGCTTCACTGAACATAAACTCAGGTGAGTAACCATAGCACTTTTAGTGCTTCCTGTTGAAGATTAAGGATATTTAAATTATGGCAGATATTGCTACCAATATAATGATAATAATAATGATAATTATAATAATAATGATCATAATTTTTAATAATAATATTAAAAAATTCTAAAAAATGTACCAATGTGTCCTGAGGTTGTGCGGTGTATGGAACACAGGACATCACTCTGTTCAGCACTGTGTCACACCTCTGAGACCATACAGTACATGAATGCGGAACAATACTTCTGAAGGATGCCTGATGTACCCGGTTTGGACAAAAGGAGGACACCCTGGACTTCCAACCCCGATGTAAAGTTATCCACGGTCTTTTACTGCACAATTACGCCGGACGACAGGTGAGCCAAAACACTTAAAGGTCCATTTTAGGAAATCTATACTGTACAATACGGAAATAAAATCCCGAATATACCCAAAAATGAAAATTATTTTAATATTCAGCAAAAAACGACCGGTATTTTAACCCTCTCATGACCAAGATTACTAAGGGAAATGTGATATTACACTTTATTATGATAAAATTAAGCCTGATTTGGAATATGCTCGCTTTTAAACCAGATTTTAAACCAGATTGAACCCGGATAGGGCTTTGACCTTTAAATTCCATAACACTAAATACTGGACTGGACTCATGACTGGAAAAATGACTATATAAGCTAAACAGGATCATAATCTTTTTTTAAATAAAAGGATCAAAAATTGAAGGATTATTATAAAAATAATAATAAAAAAATCCTGATTATATACCAGATTGGTAAACAACCTATAAACCTAATATAAATCAGTTTGAATCCCCATAGGGAACTGAAAAATCAAGATATTAAACTATTATAAAACAAGATTATAACACAATTGGATACGGGACACACCCCGAGGACTTGATCAACCTCGGCGGGGCCACCCTCAGGGGAGAATGTCTAGTGATAAACGGCCGAAACATTCGATGAACCTGGGGTCCACTACTGATGATGTGTTCCACAATTTAGAAAATGTTTGTTATTATTGTTGTTATCAATGATGATGATAATAATGATAAACAACACTGAACTAAGTATATGAAGAGGAGAAAAAAGAGCAGCTTTAATCAAACGCTTAAAACCCAGATTGGATACTTATTCAATAAAACAGAACTTACTCAACAAAACATAATTAATTACAATCAACTTCAAATGACAAACTAATTAAAGCCTGATATGGATATGAAACTTAAAATACAATTTCTGGAAAAAGAAACTTAAACTAAAGAATCCTAAAAAAACAATAAACAAAAAAGATGACTTCAATCAAACTTCAAAACCCTCAACAGGAAACTTATTCAATAAAACAATTAAAGAAAAAATCCCTCAAAGGAACTTCAAGTGAAAAATCTGAATAAAGTCCAATAACTTGGAAACAAAACTTGACCTTGACCTTTTTTTAAAAAAAACATTTTTTTAATAAAAAATAATAAAATATAAAACAATATATAAAACTATAAAAATAACAACACTTTATGGGACAGCGGTTGCTTGGAACTTGGAGAGCTGCAGACGACGAGCGACGGCCCGTGCATTGCCTTTGATCTCCCACTTTCAACTGCCCAGTCGTCGGACGAAGCAGGGGAGATCATCGAGATAGTTTAAAAATCCTAACCCTAGCCAGAGCCTACGGACGGTCGGCTCTCTTTCTATACCACTATGCAACCTCAACCTCCTTTTTTTTCTTCTTCTTCTTATTAAAAGAGGATTACTTACCTTAACTCAACTTAAAGGACCTCAACTAGGAGCGCGCGGACACACACACACACACACACATTCTCTCTCCTCACCTCTTTTCCCTCATGAACATGAGGGAGTAGAGGGAGGCAGAGCGCCCAGCCCGATCCGGCGGGGGTGAGTTCTAGCCCCGTAAAAGGCATCTCACCCTAGCTCTGCCTCCTTCGACCTCCTACTCTTCTTTATCCTAACCCTAACCACTCATCCTATGCCTAAACCTAACCTTTGACCTCTGACCTCTAACCCTAATCCAGGGCCTTTTCCCTAACCCTAACCTCTCTCTCTCTCTCTCCCTCTCTCTCTCTCTCTCTCTCACACACTCACTCCGGAAGAAAGGAATTTTGAAATATTTATAATATTTATATGATGTTTTACAATATTATGTCCAAAAAAACGACTTCTGATCGTCATAGAGACACAAGCCTGGTACCATCGGATTCCTGATCCTTACAAACCCCTAAGTGGATGTAAGTTTCAAGTCTCTAGCTCACTCAGAACAGCAGTTATTAACAAAAAAACGATTTTTGAGACCTGCAATGCATTACTGGGTAATTTCCTGACAAAACCATGAGTAAGAAGTATAGGTAGAATGATCACCCTCAGACTGAATGCGTGTCAGATTAAAGGCTGCTTCACTGAACATAAACTCAGGTGAGTAACCATAGCACTTTTAGTGCTTCCTGTTGAAGATTAAGGATATTTAAATTATGGCAGATATTGCTACCAATATAATGATAAAATAATGATAATTATAATAATAATGATCATAATTTTTAATAATAATATTAAAAATTCTAAAAAAATGTACCAATGTGTCCTGAGGTTGTGCGGTGTATGGAACACAGGACATCACTCTGTTCAGCACTGTGTCACACCTTCTGAGACCATACAGTACATGAAT
>BDMU01000303.1:0-11170 GCA_002217815.1 Seriola quinqueradiata | reverse complement strand
TCGTTTTCATGACTTCCTATAATATGACATTTTTATGCCTTACTATACTATGTCGTTTTCATGACTTCCTAAATATGACATTTTTATGCCTTACTATACTGTTCGTTTTCATGACTTCTTATAATATGACATTTTATGCTTTACTATACTATGTCTTTTCATGACTTCCTATAATATGACATTTTTATGCCTTACTATACTGTCGTTTTCATGACTTCCTATACTATGACATTTTATGCCTTACTATACTATGACGTTTTTGACTTTATGTTGTTTTTATGCTTACTGTACTATGTCATTTTGACTTACTATACTATCGACTGTTCTATGCCTTCCATACCATGAACGTATGACTTTTTATGCCTTACTATACTGACATTTTTATGACTTACGATATACTATGTCATTTTCATGACTTACTATACTATGAT
The DNA here is from genome assembly GCA_002217815.1 of Seriola quinqueradiata. Classification (NCBI taxonomy): domain Eukaryota; kingdom Metazoa; phylum Chordata; class Actinopteri; order Carangiformes; family Carangidae; genus Seriola; species Seriola quinqueradiata. The sequence goes on along the minus strand of BDMU01000303.1, from coordinate 10,739 downwards.
ATTTTAGATTTATGAGTTTTTATGTCTTACTGTACGATGACGTTTTTGACTTATGTTTTTATGGCCTTACTGTACTATGTCGTTTTATAGTTTTTTATGCCTTACTAGACTATGACGTTTTTGACTTACTATACTATGTCGTTTCATGACTTCCTATACTATGACATTTTTATGCCTTACTATACTATGTCGGTTTTCATGACTTCCTAGATATGACTTTTTATGCCTTACTATACTATGTCGTTTTCATGACTTCCTATACTATGACATTTTTATGCCTTACTATACTATGTCGTTTCATGATTCCTATAATGACATTTTTATGCCTTACTATACTATGTCGTTTCATGACTTCCTATACTATGACATTTTTAATGCCTTACTATACTATGTCGTTTCATGATTCCAATACTATGACATTTTTATGCCTTACTATACTATGTCGTTTTCATGACTTCCTAATAATATGACATTTTTATGCCTTACTATACTATGTCGTTTTCATGACTTCCTATTAATATGACATTTTTATCCTTACTATACTATGACGTTTTTGACTTACTATACTATGTCGTTTTCATGACTTACTATACTATGACATTTTTATGCCTTACTATACTATGTCGTTTTCATGACTTCCTATAATATGACATTTTTATGCCTTACTATACTATGTCGTTTTCATGACTTCTATACTTGACATTTTTATGCCTTACTATACTATGTCGTTTTCATGACTTCGTATATATGACATTTTTATGCCTTACTATACTATGTCGTTTTCATGACTTCCTATAATATGACATTTTTATGCCTTACTATACTATGTCGTTTTCATGACTTCCTATACTATGACATTTTATGCCTTACTATACTATGTCGTTTTCATGACTTCCTATACTATGACATTTTATGCCTTACTATACTATGTCGTTTTCATGACTTCCTATAATATGACATTTTTATGCCTTACTATACTATGTCGTTTTCATGACTTCCTATAATATGACATTTTATGCCTTACTATACTGTCGTTTCATGACTTCCTATAATATGACATTTTTATGCCTTACTATACTATGTCGTTTTTCATGACTTCCTATAAATGACATTTTTATGCCTTACTATATGTCGTTTTCATGACTTCCATACTATGACATTTTATGCCTTACTATACTATGACGTTTTTGACTTATGTTGTTTTTATGCCTTACTGTACTATGTCATTTTTGACTTACTATACTATGACTTTTCTATGCCTTCCATACCATGACGTTATGACTTTTTATGCCTTACTATACTGACATTTTTATGACTTACTATATACTATGTCATTTTCATGACTTACTATACTATGATATTTTAGATTTATGACGTTTTATGTCTTACTGTACGATGACGTTTTTGACTTGTTTTTATGCCTTACTGTACTATGTCGTTTTCCATGACTTCCTATACTATGACATTTTTATGCCTTACTATACTATGTCGTTTTCATGACTTCCTATACTATGACATTTTTATGCCTTACTATACTATGTCGTTTTCATGACTTCCTATAATATGACATTTTATGCCTTACTATACATGAATATTTCATGCTTACGATACCATGACGTTTTATGACTACTTTACTGTTGTTTTGACCTACTAACTATGACTTTTCTATGCTGTACTATACCATGATGTTTTTATACCTACTATACCATGACATTTTTATAACTGACTATACTATGGCCCTTTTATACTCACTATACTATTATGTTTTTATGACTTACTATACTATCATGTTTTATGAATTACTGTACTATGTCATTTTTTATGCCTTACTGTACTATGTCGTTTTTATGTTTTATGCCTTACTAGACTATGACGTTTTTGACTTACTATACTATGACATTTTTATGCCTTACTATATATGTCGTTTTCATGACTTCCTATAATATGACTTTTTATGCCTTACTATACTATGTCGTTTCATGACTTCCTATACTTATGACATTTTTATGCCTTACTATACTATGTCGTTTTCATGACTTCCTATACTATGACATTTTTATGCCTTACTATACTATGTCGTTTTCATGACTTCCTATAATTGACATTTTTATGCCTTTTACTATACTATGTCGTTTTCATGACTTCCTATACTATGACATTTTTATGCGCTTACTATACTATGTCGTTTTCATGACTTCCTATAATATGACATTTTATGCCTTACTATACTATGTCGTTTTCATGACTTCCTATACTATGACATTTTTATGCCTTACTATACTATGTCGTTTTCATGACTTCCAATACTATGACATTTTTATGCCTTACTATACTATGTCGTTTTCATGACTTCCTATAATATGAAATTTTTATGCCTTACTATACTATGTCGTTTTCATGACTTCCTATAATATGACATTTTTATGCCTTACTATACTATGACGTTTTTGACTTACTATACTATGTCGTTTTCATGACTTCTATACTATGACATTTTTATGCCTTACTATACTAGTCGTTTTCATGACTCCTATAATATGACATTTTTATGCCTTACTATACTATGTCGTTTTCATGACTTCCTATAATATGACATTTTTATGCCTTACTATACTATGTCGTTTTCATGACTTCCTATACTATGACATTTTTATGCCTTACTATACTATGTCGTTTTCATGACTTCCTATATATGACATTTTTATGCCTTACAATACTTGTCGTTTTCATGACTTCCTATAATATGACATTTTATCGCTTACTATACTATGTCGTTTTCATGACTTCCTATAATATGACATTTTTATGCCTTACTATAGCTGTCGTTTTCATGACTTCCTATAATATGACATTTATGCCTTACTATACATGTCGTTTTCATGACTCCTATAATATGACATTTTTATGCCTTACTATACTGTCGCTTTCATGACTTCTATACTATGACATTTTTATGCCTTACTATACTATGTCGTTTCATGACTTCCTATACTAGACATTTTTATGCCTTACTATACTATGTCGTTTTCATGACTTCCTATATATGACATTTTTATGCCTTACTATACCATGATATTTCATGCCTTACGATACATGACGTTTTTATGCCTACTATACTGTCGTTTTCATGACTTCCTATAATATGACATTTTTATGCCTTACTATACTGTCGTTTTTCATGACTTCCTATAATATGACATTTTTATGCTTTACTATACTATGTCGTTTCATGACTTCCTATAATATGACATTTTTATGCCTTACTAACTGTCGTTTTCATGACTTCCTATAACTATGACATTTTTATGCTTACTATACTATGACGTTTTTTGACTTATGTTGTTTTATGCCTTACTGTACTATGTCATTTTTGACTTACTATACTATGACTTTCTATGCCTACCATACTTGACGTTATGACTTTTTATGCCTAGCTATACTATGACATTTTTATGGACTTACTATACTATTGTCATTTTCATGACTTACTATACTATGATATTTTGATTTATGACGTTTTATGTCTTACTGTACGATGACTATGACGTTTTTGACTTACTATACTATGTCGTTTTTCATGACTTCCTATACTATGACATTTTTAATGCCTTACTATACCTATGTCGTTTTTCATGACTTCCTATACTATGACATTTTTATGCCTTACTATAGCTATGTCGTTTTCATGACTTCCTATAACTATGACATTTTTATGCCTTACTATTACTATGTCGTTTTCATGACTTCCTATATATGACATTTTTATGCTTACTATACTATGTCGTTTTCATGACTTCCAATATACTATGACATTTTTATGCCTTACTATACTATGTCGTTTTCATGACTTCCTATACTATGACATTTTTATGCCTTACTATACTATGTCGTTTTCATGACTTCCTATAATATGACATTTTTATGCCTTACTATACTGTCGTTTTCATGACTTCCTATAATATGACATTTTTATGCCTTACTATACTATGTCGTTTTCATGACTTCCTATAATATGACATTTTTATGCCTTACTATATGTCGTTTTCATGACTTCCTATACTATGACATTTTTATGCCTTACTATACTATGACGTTTTTGACTTATGTTGTTTTTATGCCTTACTGTACTATGTCATTTTTGACTTACTATACTATGACTTTTCTATGCCTTACCATACCATGACGTTATGACTTTTTATGCCTTACTATACTGACATTTTTATGACTTACTATATACTATGTCATTTTCATGACTTACTATACTATGATATTTTAGATTTATGACGTTTTTATGTCTTACTGTACGATGACGTTTTTGACTTATGTTTTTATGCCTTACTGTACTATGTCGTTTTTATGTTTTTTATGCCTTACTAGACTATGACGTTTTTGACTTACTATACTATGTCGTTTTCATGACTTCCTATACTATGACATTTTTATGCCTTACTATACTATGTCGTTTTCATGACTTCCTATAATATGACATTTTTATGCCTTACTATACTATGTCGTTTTCATGACTTCCTATACTATGACATTTTTATGCCTTACTATACTATGTCGTTTTCATGACTTCCTATAATATGACATTTTTATGCCTTACTATACTATGTCGTTTTCATGACTTCCTATACTATGACATTTTTATGCCTTACTATACTATGTCGTTTTCATGACTTCCAATACTATGACATTTTTATGCCTTACTATACTATGTCGTTTTCATGACTTCCTATAATATGACATTTTATGCCTTACTATACTATGTCGTTTTCATGACTTCCTATACTATGGCATTTTTATGCCTTACTATACTATGTCGTTTTCATGACTTCCTATACTATGACATTTTTATGCCTTACTATACTATGTCGTTTTCATGACTTCCTATACTATGACATTTTTATGCCTTACTATACTATGTCGTTTTCATGACTTCCTATAATATGACATTTTTATGCCTTACTATACTATGTCGTTTTCATGACTTCCTATACTATGACATTTTTATGCCTTACTATACTATGTCGTTTTCATGACTTCCAATACTATGACATTTTTATGCCTTACTATACTATGTCGTTTTCATGACTTCCTATAATATGACATTTTTATGCCTTACTATACTATGTCGTTTTTCATGACTTCCTATACTATGCATTTTTATGCCTTACTATACTATGTCGTTTTTCATGACTTCCTATACTATGACATTTTTATGCCTTACTATACTATGTCGTTTTCATGACTTCCTATAATATGACATTTTATGCCTTACTATACTATGTCGTTTTCATGACTTCCTATACTATGACATTTTTATGCCTTACTATACTATGTCGTTTTCATGACTTCCTATAATATGACATTTTTATGCCTTACTATACTATGTCGTTTTCATGACTTCCTATACTATGACATTTTTATGCCTTACTATACTATGTCGTTTTCATGACTTCCAATACTATGACATTTTTATGCCTTACTATACTATGTCGTTTTCATGACTTCCTATAATATGACATTTTTATGCCTTACTATACTATGTCGTTTTCATGACTTCCTATAATATGACATTTTTATGCCTTACTATACTATGACGTTTTTGACTTACTATACTATGTCGTTTTCATGACTTACTATACTATGACATTTTTATGCCTTACTATACTATGTCGTTTTCATGACTTCCTATAATATGACATTTTTATGCCTTACTATACTATGTCGTTTTCATGACTTCCTATACTATGACATTTTTATGCCTTACTATACTATGTCGTTTTCATGACTTCCTATAATATGACATTTTTATGCCTTACTATACTATGTCGTTTTCATGACTTCCTATAATATGACATTTTTATGCCTTACTATACTATGTCGTTTTCATGACTTCCTATACTATGACATTTTTATGCCTTACTATACTATGTCGTTTTCATGACTTCCTATAATATGACATTTTTATGCCTTACTATACTATGTCGTTTTCATGACTTCCTATACTATGACATTTTTATGCCTTACTATACTATGTCGTTTTCATGACTTCCAATACTATGACATTTTTATGCCTTACTATACTATGTCGTTTTCATGACTTCCTATAATATGACATTTTTATGCCTTACTATACTATGTCGTTTTCATGACTTCCTATACTATGGCATTTTTATGCCTTACTATACTATGTCGTTTTCATGACTTCCTATAATATGACATTTTTATGCCTTACTATACTGTCGTTTTCATGACTTCCTATACTATGACATTTTTATGCCTTACTATACTATGACGTTTTTGACTTATGTTGTTTTTATGCCTTACTGTACTATGTCATTTTTGACTTACTATACTATGACTTTTCTATGCCTTACCATACCATGACGTTATGACTTTTTATGCCTTACTATACTGACATTTTTATGACTTACTATATACTATGTCATTTTCATGACTTACTATACTATGATATTTTAGATTTATGACGTTTTTATGTCTTACTGTACGATGACGTTTTTGACTTATGTTTTTATGCCTTACTGTACTATGTCGTTTTTATGTTTTTTATGCCTTACTAGACTATGACGTTTTTGACTTACTATACTATGTCGTTTTCATGACTTCCTATACTATGACATTTTTATGCCTTACTATACTATGTCGTTTTCATGACTTCCTATAATATGACATTTTTATGCCTTACTATACTATGTCGTTTTCATGACTTCCTATACTATGACATTTTTATGCCTTACTATACTATGTCGTTTTCATGACTTCCTATAATATGACATTTTTATGCCTTACTATACTATGTCGTTTTCATGACTTCCTATACTATGACATTTTTATGCCTTACTATACTATGTCGTTTTCATGACTTCCAAACTATGACATTTTTATGCCTTACTATACTATGTCGTTTTCATGACTTCCTATAACTATGACATTTTTAGGCCTTACTATACTATGTCGTTTTTACATGACTTCCCTATTAACTATGGCATTTTTATGCCTTACTATTACTATGTCGTTTTCATGACTTCCTATACTATGACATTTTTATGCCTTACTATACTATGTCGTTTTTCATGACTTCCTATACTATGACATTTTTATGCCTTACTATACTATGTCGTTTTCATGACTTCCTATTATATGACAATTTTTATGCCTTACTATACTATGTCGTTTTCATGACTTCCTATACTATGACATTTTTATGCCTTACTATACTATGTCGTTTTCATGACTTCCAATACTATGACATTTTTATGCCTTACTATACTATGTCGTTTTTCATGACTTCCTATAATATGTCATTTTTATGCCTTACATATACCTATGTCGTTTTCATTGACTTCCTATACTATGGCATTTTTATGCCTTACCTATACTATGTCGTTTTCATGACTTCCTATACTATGACATTTTTTATGCCTTACTATACTATGTCGTTTTCATGACTTCTCATATTATGACATTTTTATGCCTTACTATACTATGTCGTTTCATGACTTCCTATTACTATGACATTTTTATGCCTTACTATACTATGTCGTTTTCATGACTTCCTATAATATGACATTTTTATGCCTTACTATACTATGTCGTTTTCATGACTTCCTATACTATGACATTTTTGATGCCTTACTATACTATGTCGTTTTCATGACTTCCAATACTTGACATTTTTATGCCCTTACTATACTATGTCGTTTTCATGACTTCCTATAATATGACATTTTTATGCCTTACTATACTATGTCGTTTTCATGACTTCCTATAACTATGACATTTTATGCCTTACTATTACTATGACGTTTTGATTACTATACATGTCGTTTCATGACTTACTATACTATGACATTTTTATGCCTTACTATACTATGTCGTTTTCATGACTTCCTATAATATGACATTTTTATGCCTTTACTATACTTATGTCGTTTTCATGACTTTCCTATAATATGACATTTTTATGCCTTACTATACTGTCGTTTTCATGACTTCCTATACTATGACATTTTATGCCTTACTATACTATGACGTTTTTGACTTATGTTGTTTTTATGCCTTATTTTTCTACTATGTCATTTTTGACTTACTATACTAGACTTTCTATGCCTTACCGATACCATGACGTTATGACTTTTTATGCCTTACTATACTACATTTTTATGACTTACTATATACTATGTCATTTTTCATGACTTACTATACTATACTATTTTAGATTTATGACGTTTTTATGTACTTACTGTACGATGACGTTTTTGACTTATGTTTTTATGCCTTACTACTATTGTCGTTTTTATGTTTTTTAGCCTTACTAGACTATGACGTTTTATATGCTTATATACTATGTCGTTTTCAGACTTCCTATATATGACATTTTATGCCTTACTATACTATGTCGTTTTCATGACTTCCTATAATATGACATTTTTATGCCTTACTATACTATGTCCGTTTTCATGACATCCTATAATATGACATTTTTATGCCTTACTATACTATGTCGTTTTCATGACTTCCTATACTATGACATTTTTATGCCTTACTATACTATGTCGTTTTCATGACTTCCATACTATGACATTTTTAGCCTTACATACTATGTCGTTTCATGACTTCCTATAATATGACATTTTTATGCCTTACTATACTATGTCGTTTCATGACTTCCTATAATATGACATTTTATGCCTTACTATACTGTCGTTTTCGTGACTCTCCGTATACTATGACATTTTATGCCTTACTTATACTATGACGTTTTTGACTTATGTTGTTTTTATGCCTTACTTGTACTATGTCATTTTTGACTTACTATACTATGACTTTTCTATGCCTTACCATACCATGACGTTATGACTTTTTATGCCTTACTATACTGACATTTTATGACTTACTATATACTATGTCATTTTCATGACTTACTATACTATGATATTTTTAGATTTATGACGTTTTTATGTCTTACTGTACAGATGACGTTTTTGACTTATGTTTTTATGCCTTACTGTACTATGTCGTTTTTATTGTTTTTTATGCCTTACTAACTATGACGTTTTTTGACTTACTATACTATGTCGTTTTCATGACTTCCTATACTATGACATTTTTATGCCTTACTATACTATGTCGTTTTTCATGACTTCCTATAATATGACATTTTATGGCTTACTTACTACGTCGTTTTCATGACTTCCTATATACTATGACATTTATGCCTTACTATACTATGTCGTTTTCATGACTTCCTATAATATGACACTTTTTATGCCTTACTATACTATGTCGTTTTCATGACTTCCTATACTATGACATTTTTATGCCTTACTATACTATGTCGTTTTCATGACTTTCCTATAATATGACATTTTTATGCCTTACATATACTATGTCGTTTTTCATGACTTCCTATAATCTGACATTTTTATGCACTACTATACTATGACGTTTTTGACTTTACTATACCTTATGTCGTTTTCATGACTTACCTATACTATGACATTTTTTATGCCTTACTATACACTGTCGTTTTCATGACTTCCTACCTATAATATGACATTTTTATGCCTTACTCATACTATGTCGTTTTCATGACTTCCTATACTATGACATTTTATGCCTTACTGTACTATGTCGTTTTTATGTTTTTATGCCTTACTAGACTATGACGTTTTTGACTTACATACTATGTCGTTTCATGACTTCCTATACTATGACATTTTATGCCTTACTACTATATCGTCGTTTTTCGATGACTTCCTATAATATGACATTTTTATTGCCTTACTATACTATGTCGTTTTCATGTACTTCCTATACTATGACATTTTTATGCCTACTATACTATGTCGTTTTTCATGACTTCCTATAATATGACATTTTTATGCTTCTACTACTATTGTCGTTTTCATGACTTCTATACTATGACATTTTTATGCCTTACTATACTATGTCGTTTCATGACTTCCAATACTATGACATTTTTATGCCTTACTATACTATGTCGTTTCATGACTTCCTATAATATGACATTTTTATGCCTTACTATACTATGTCGTTTTCATGACTTCCTATACTATGACCATTTTTATGCCTTACTATACTATGTCGTTTCATGACTTCCTAAATATGACATTCTTTATGCCTTACTATACTATGACGTTTTTGACTTACTACTATGTCGTTTTCATGACTTACTATACTATGACATTTTTATGCCTTACTATACTATGTCGTTTCATGACTTCCTAAATATGACATTTTTATGCCTTACTATACTATGTCGTTTCATGACTTCCTATACTATGACATTTTTATGCCTTACTATACTATGTCGTTTTCATGACTTCCTATACTATGACATTTTTATTGCCTTACTATACTATGTCGTTTTCATGACTTCCTATAATATGACATTTTTATGCCTTACTATACTATGTCGTTTTCATGACTCTATACGTATGACATTTTTATCCTACTATACTATGTCGTTTTTCATGACTTCCTATTACTATGACATTTTATGCCTTACTATACTATGTCCGTTTTCATGACTCCTATTAATATGACATTTTTATGCCTTACTATACTATGTCGTTTTCATGACTCCTATAATTATGACATTTTTTATGCCTTACTATTACTGTCGTTTTCATGACTTCCTATAACTATGACATTTTTATGCCTTACTATACTATGTCGTTTTCATGACT
>BDMU01000302.1:0-16539 GCA_002217815.1 Seriola quinqueradiata | reverse complement strand
AAAACGGATGCGAGTCTGATGCAGCTTTCTATAGAAGTATTTGTAGGGGATGCAGCAACTCCAACTATCGACAATACCAACCAGACCTTCTGTAAATATGATGAACGCTACTATAGCCGATCTTACTGCTGCTCTAAATGAGAACAGCAATATTACATGGTTTGAACTGAAAACGGAAACGATTCTTATAGCACTAGCACACCTCTTCAAATGGAGTGACTTACTATGCTAGCCTATATGATCCGGAAACAGATTGCGATAGCTCAAACAGACTAGCTGTAAGCGTAACAATTGAAGATTGTCCATTACTATTCCCTGAAGGATTTCTCCTAATGGCGATGGATTAAACGACACCTTCGACATCAAAACATAGAAAGAGAATATCCAATTACAATATCACAATCCATAACCGTTGGGAGATGTTGTTTATAAAGGGAACGCTAATTCTCCAAAATGGAATGGCTTTACAAATCAGTCAGGATCATTTGGTGATGACGTTTCAACTACCGGAGTTTATTTTTATATCCTTGACTTCAACGATGGCTCTACGCCTCCAAGAAGAGGGAAAATATACTTAAGTAGATAATAAAAGGATAAACACGAGAAAGCAATGAAAAAATTTATCACAAAATATTTAATATTCGCAGGCATTATCCTTTTTTCAATAAAAGGTATGTCTCAGCAAGATCGCTATTCACTCAGTACATGTACAATATGAAGTGTAATAAATCCGGCATATGCTACAGATGATCCAGGAATGTTGAATCTGGGAGGCATATACAGAATGCAATGGGTAGATGTTGAGGGCGCACACGCACCCTTAACTTCTTCGCCACACTCCGGTTAGCGAAAAGAGTAGAATTAGGACTTACAGTAGTTCACGATGAAATAGGTGGATGGGTTAAGGAAAATAACATCACTGCAGATTTGCATATGTTATTCCTGCCAGCGAAAACACTAAATTATCGTTTGGAGCAAAAGCCGGTCTTAGTACTTTCGATGCTAATCTTTCAGGACTGGATCTAAACGAATCCTAATGATCCTGCTTTTGAAAATCAAAGTGAAATATTTCCCAGTTTTTTGGTGTAGGTGCATTTTGGTTTGGAGACAACCACTTATTTTTGGTATTTCTGCACGCGAACTTATTTACTTCAAAAACATATCGAGAATGAGCGAGGTCTGCGCGACCTTGGTGTTGAGGAAGTACATTATTCCTTACCGGAGGTTATGTATTTGATTTAGGTGAAAACTTAAAGCTTAAACCTTCTACAATGGTAAGAGCAGTTAAAGGCGCTCCACTGTCTGTAGACCTTATGCGAACGTTTTGTTATACGATCGTCTTGAAGCAGGTATTGGATATAGATTTGATGAAACCGTAACAGGTTTGGTAAACTTTAAAGTTACTCCATCTCTTAGAATCGGTTATGCTTATGACTATCCTACTTACGACCTTAGCAGGGACGGTTCACATGAGATCATGCTTCTGTTTGATCTGGACCTATTTGGCCTGAACAAAGGATATGACAAATCACCTAGATTCTTCTAAAAACCTGAACAAGATGAAAAATTTATATAGTACACTTTTTATATTATTTCTAAGCATTACGGCATTCGGCCAAAGGTCTGATATCAAAGAGGCCAACCGGTTTTTTGCACAAGCAGCTTATATAGATGCGGCTGATGCTTATGAAAAAGTAAACAACAAATCACAAGAAGTACTTCAAAACCTTGGAGATTCTTACTTCTTTGTAAATCAAATGAAAAATGCAGCTGAAGTATATGAACTGCTTTTTCTTAGGCACGATGGAAATGTAGCGCCTGAATATCAATTCAGGTTTGCTCATGCTCTTATGGCTCAGGGAGATTACGTTAAAGCCGACAAGTATATGAATATGGCTACGGGAGAAAACTGGGATCATGAGAAGTTCGCTTCTAAACTTGACACACTTGTACCTCATAAGTTCAAGTATGATCAGGTAATGAATAACCAGTCTTCATCAGACTTTGGTATTGCTTTCTACGGAGACCGAATTGCTTTTGCGTCTACACGCAACCAGGAGCGTCCAATTTATCCTTGGAACAAAATGCCAACTCTTGATCTATACAGCGCCAAAATGTCTGAAAAGGTGAAATGAGCGATATCGTTCTATTCTCCGATAAGATCAATACAGACTCTCATGAGAGCTCTGCTACCTTTAACCAGGACGGCACCGTAATGTTCTTTGACAGAACTAACGAAAAAGAGTAAAGAACGAGGAGGATGTTCGTGTTGCTCACATTAGAATTACAGAGCTGAAAAAGTGAATGGTGAATGGACCAATATCCAGGCACTTCCTTTTACAAGCGAAGAATATTCTACAGAGCACCCAAGTTTAAGCGCCGATGGAACCAAACTTTATTTTTCGAGCGATATGCCGGGAGGAAAGTGTTCATTCGACATCTATGTAGTAAATGTTAATGAAGATGGAACCTACGGATCTCCAAAGAACTTAGGGCCGGGTGTAAACTCCGCAAAGAGAACAGTTCCCATTCATAAGTGATGAGAATATACTTTATTTCACTTCAGATGGACTTCAAGGTTTTGGAAACCTGGATATCTTTTAGAACTGAAGGAGATTTTTCAAAAGTCAGAGAACTTAGGAAGATCTATCAATAGTGTAACGACGATTTTGCTTTTGTAATTAAGGAAGCAGACGAAATAGGTTATTTCGCATCAAACAGAAGAGGAACAGACAATCTTTACAGATTCACCCGTGAGGAGAACGTAATTGTTGAAGCTCCAACTGTGACAGACGAAACTAGTGGAGGATGTTATTCCAATTGATGGAAGCAAGATCTACTTTGATTTTGATAAAGCTACTATCAAGCCAGATCTAAGCCAATTCTAGACTCTGTTGTTACTTATATGAACAAATACTCTAACATCAAGGTAAAAGTTGAATCACATGCTGATGCTCGTGGCTCAGATAAAATACAACATGGATTTATCTAAGAGAAGAGCTGCCTCTACTGTAAACTACCTTGTAGAGAAAGGTATTGACAAAGTAGATTAACTTCTGAAGGTTATGGTGAAAGCAGACCGGTTAACGACTGTACTAAACCAAATATGTGTACTGAAGCTCAGTATGCTAAAAACCGTAGAAGTGTATTCGTAGTATCTAACAGAGAAGCGAAGAAAGAGGTAAAACAGGAAATGGAAAAGGAAGAGAGAACTAAAACTCACAACCTAACCAACCATATTAAAAAGCCCCGGAATTCCGGGGCTTTTTTATTCTTTATTTTTTAGGAGGATAACCCTCTAGTGCTTTTTTCACGATCTTATCAAACCGATCTTTCCTTTCCTGTGGAGAAGCATTTAAATTGAATGGACTTTCTACTATTGCCTGCCATACCAATTCATCATCTTTTACACTTATAAAATCGAATGTGAGTTTAAGATAAGTATCCATTTGACCTACGGTATACCACCCGAAACGCCCACTCCAACATTTCCTCCACCGCCACCAAGTCCAACACCTATACGACTACGATTATCCTGTTCAAACTTTTCAGTATAAACATTTACATATATATCAGGTGTTTCTGGAGGAATTCTCGAAACCTTCTTCCTTTAAATAAAAATCCAGACTTTCAATCAGCCTCGCCTGGTCTAGTTGACTTAAGCCGGATTGAAATCTTGGAAATAATGCGTAACTGCTAAAGGTCTTAAAATCGACCTGATTATCGTAGTCGAAGGCTGCCTTTGGCGTATTACAGGAGATTATAAATAGCAATAATATGCCTAATTTGAATCTTTTCATAACCGAGTTTTATTTAAAAATTAAGCAAAAATCGATTCCAAAAGTAGAGGCTTTAACAGTAATTAAACTGGTTCTTTATTAAGCATTTGCCATAACTTATCCTTCAATTCAGTAAGACCCTGTTGAGCTACAGAAGAAATAAATATGTATGGTTGTTTCAATTCTTTATCTAGTTCTTTCGGCCATTTCGGTCTTTTAATTCAGCATCGAGCAAGTCACTTTTCGAAATAGCGATAAGTCGGTCTTTATCCATTAATTCTGGATTATATCTCTTCAACTCATCCAGGAGGATCTCATACTGTTCGGTTATACTCGGCGCATCTGCAGGAATAAGAAACAATAAGGTAGAGTTTCTTTCAATATGCCTAAGGAACCTGTGACCAAGACCTTTTCCCTCAGCAGCCCCTTCAATTATACCCGAATATCGGCAATGATAAAGGTTTTAAAATCCCGGTATTGTACAATTCCCAGATTAGGTTTTAAAGTTGTGAAACTCATAATCTGCGATCTTTGGCTTTGCAGCCGTCACTACAGACAGTAAAGTAGATTTACCTGCATTAGGGAAACCAACTAATCCAACGTCTGCGAGAACCTTCAATTCTAGGTTATATCCACCTGCTGACCATCTATACCCGGCTGAGCATATCTTGGCGTCTGGTTGGTAGAACTCTTAAAGTGCCAGTTACCACGGCCACCAATCCACCTTCAGCCACAACAAATTCCTGTCCATCCTCTGTGATCTCCTTAATAATCTCATTGGTCTCAGTATCTCTTATAACCGTCCCTAAAGGAACATCTATATATTGATCTGAACCATCTGCACCAGAACTTCTTTGTTTACCGCCATTTTCGCCATGTTCGGCTTTTACGTGACGCTTAAACTTTAAATGATATAGGGTCCAGAGATTTTTGTTTCCTTTCACAATCACATGACCTCCACGGCCTCCATCACCACCATCGGGACCACCCTTGGCAATATATTTCTCCCGGTGAAGGTGAGCAGAACCCTTTCCTCCTTTTCCGGAAAAAACATGAATTTTCACATAGTCAACAAAATTCCCTTCAGTCATTTTATTTTATTTCATTAATTGGTCTATCACACCGCTTTAAACGCTCTGTGATCTCCTCAATACTCCCAACACCATTTACTCCAAAATATCTATCTTTTTTCTGATAGTAATTTTTCAAAATAGCAGTTTCATTATAGTAAACCTTAATTCGGTTTTTAACAACATTCTCATTAGCATCATCCGGTCTCCCTGACGTTTTACCTCTTTCAAGCAAACGTTCCACAAGGATTTCATCCTCTACCTCTAAGGCGATCATAGCATCCACTTTAGTTCCTCTGGATTCCAGGTATTCACTAAGTGCCTCTGCCTGAGCTTCTGTCTGGGAAACCATCAAAAATAAAGCCTTTCGCATCGGCATTTTTTTCAACCTCAGCTTTAAGCATATTGATGGTCACCTCATCGGGAACCAATTGCCCTTTATCCATATATGATTTTGCACTTAACCAAGCTCAGTTTGATTTTTGATATTAAATCTAAAAACATCACCGGTAGAAATATGCACTAATTGATATTTGTCTTTAAGAATCGTCGCCTGAGTTCCTTTGCCTGCACCAGGAGGGCCAAACAATACTAGATTTGTCATTTCGTTTTCTTTGCGTTTATATACTTGAGTAAGGTTTCGGCCTAATCCATCATAATCCAGCCCGAAACCAACAATAAATTTATTAGGTATTTCTAATCCCTTAAACTCTACGGGAACATTTTTTTTATAAGCTTCAGGTTTAAAAAATAAAGTTGCTACCTTATAAATCTTTCACCTTTGCCTTTTTTAAAATCTCATCAATTTCAACAAGAGTATTACCGGTATCTACAATATCTTCTAAAAGAATAACCTGTCTACCTTCCAGTTCCTGATTGAGACCTATCAAGGTTTTCACATTTCCGGTTGTTTCAGTCCCTTCATAGGAACAAGTTTGACAAAGCTTACTCACAATCCCCTTCAAACCTTTTAATCACCTCTGAAGCAAACATAAAAGAGCCGTTTAGAACCCCAGAAAAACAGGTTTTTCATGCTTATATTTTTGGTTCAATTCACCGGAAATCCTATCTATAGCTTCTGTAATTTCACCTTCAGAATAAAAGGCTCAAATTCAAGATCATGTAACTTTATCAAAAATTCACAAATTTAAAGTCGCAAAGATAAGGAATCTCTATAAGCCCGACCCTCCGATTTCTTATCGATTATTAGTGACAGAAATTTTGATTAAGTTATTTTTGCAAAAAGCACACAATATTATGGTAAATTATTTTTCTTCAGACTTTAAGCTCGGAATCCTGGGAGGAGGCCAACTCGGGAAAATGATGTTATACGAGACCAGAAAAATGATATCCAAACTCTGGTTATGGACCCCAGTGATGAAGCTCCCTGTAAAATTTCATGCAACCATTTTGAACAGGGCGATCTAATGGACTATGAAACGGTAACTGAAATTTGGCAGAAAGGCAGATGTCCTGACTTTTGAAATTGAAGGCGTTAATGTAGAAGCTCTTAAAAAATTAGATCTGAAGGAATTAAAACCTATCCATCTGCATCTACTTTAGAAAAGATCCAAAACAAGGCAGTGCAAAAGAAATTTTACAGCGAGAAGCAACTTCCAACTGCTCCTTTCAAAGTTTTTGACACTATTGAAGACCTGAAGAATTCTCTGAGTGCCAAAGAAATTGAAATTCCTTTCGTTTGGAAAAGCGCCACTGGTGGTTCGACGGTAAGGGAGTTTCAGTCATAAAAAACGCAGAAGATGTAAAAAAGCTTCCAGAGGGAGAATGTATTGCAGAGCAATTAATTCCGTTTAAGAATGAATTAGCTGTAATTGGTGGCAAGAAACCCATCGGGTGATATTAAAACCTATCCAGTAGTAGAAATGGAGTTTCATCCAACTGCCAATCAGGTGGAATATGTGATATGCCCCGCAAGGATAGAAAATACCGTTGCCGAAAAGGCACGAGTGCTTGCTGAAAAAGTTTCGGATGCGTTCCAGCATGTTGGTTTACTGGCTGTGGAAATGTTCCAAAACAGAGGATGATGATATTTTAATTAACGAAGTTGCTCCAAGACCTCACAATAGTGGACATTACAGTATTGAAGCTTCATACACTAATCAATTTTGAACAACACATCCGTGCTATCTTTAGATCTTCCTCTGGGAAATACAGAGAGTAAGGTAGGCGGAATAATGGTAAATTTGGTTGGAGACAAGGATCATGAAGGAGAGGTTCAATACGAGAACATAGAAGAGATCATGAGCCTGGATGGAGTTACACCACACATCTATGGCAAAAAGATAACGCGTCCCTTAGAAAAATGGGACACGTTACTATCGTAGATAAAGACCTTTTCTAAGGCGAGAGAAGTTGCTGAAAAGGTGAAAAACAGCATTAAAGTGATAAGTAAAAACAAGTAATTTATGGGAAAAGTAGCAGTTATAATGGGTAGCACAAGCGATATGCCCGTAATGCAGGAAGCAATAGATATTCTTAAGGGGATTCGATATCGAAGTTGAAGTAGATATTGTTTCTGCCCACCGAACCCCGGAAAAATTATTTGAATTTAGTAAAACCGCTCACGAAAAAGATATTAAAGTGATTATCGCGGGAGCCGGAGGTGCTGCACATTTACCGGGCATGGTAGCATCCATGTCTCCACTACCCGTAATTGTGTACCTGTAAAATCCAGGAATTCTATTGACGGATGGGATTCTGTTCTTTCAATATTACAAATGCCCGGAGGAGTCCCGGTTGCAACCGTAGCACTGGACGGAAGCAAAGAATGCGGGGATCCTGGCAGCTCAGATCATAGGTGCTTCAGATAATGTGTACTGGATAAAATTTTGGTATACAAGGAAGGCCTCAAACAAAAGGTCATAGAAGGAGCCAAATCGATCAAAAAAATAAGAAAGGCCGCAAATAGCGGCCTTTCGAGTAGTAAACTTTGTAAATCTGTACTTATTATTTATTAACCATTCTAAATATAAACCAGAACTCTGTAAACTACTTTACTATATATTTTTAAGTTAAAATGCGTTAATCAGGCACCAATTTAGTTAAAAAAACTTAAATCTTAATATATCCGTTAAAATTTTAATCAATCACACTAATAGAAAAGCCTTTATGGATTCTCAGAATATATTACTAACAGAGTATGAATATGCTCCTTTCTCCCAATTAAAACGGAAGATTATAAACCTGCAATTTTGCAGGCAGTAAGAGCTGGCGCGACAGGAAATTAATGAGCTGGTAGATTCCAAAGAGAACCAACATTTCAAAATACCATAGAAAAGCTGGAATATTCAGGTAAAAAAACTTGATAGGGTTACCAGTATTTTCTTCAATATAAATTCGGCCGAAACTAATGCCGAAATTCAAAAGATCGCACAAGAAGTTTCTCCTGTACTTTCAGAATTTAAGAATGACGTCATTCTTAATTCAGAACTTTTTAAAAAAATCCAGGAGGTATATAATCAGAAGGACTCTTTAGAACTGAATAAAGAACAGGAAATGCTTCTCGATAAAAAATACAAGGCATTTACCCGAAATGGCGCTAATCTTCCATCTGACAAACAAAATGAATTACGCGAAATAGATAAGGAACTATCAAAACTATCTTTAAAGTTGGCGAAAATGTCCTGGCAGAGACTAACAGATATGAGTTACATATCACCGAGGAATCCCGCTTAAAGGGTCTTCCTGAAAGTTTTAAAGAGGAAGCAAGGTCCGTCGCAAACTCCAAAGACAAGGAAGGCTGGATATTTAGTCTGGAATACCCAAGTTATATTCCTTTTATGAAATATGCCGAGGACAGGGAGTTGAGAAAGGAACTCGCACTTGCTTTTGGATCCCGTGGCTTTCATAATGACGAATTAGACAATCAGGAGAACGTACTACAGATAGCTAAAATTAAGATATACGCGAGCTAAATTATTAGGCTTTAAATTCATGCCCACTTTGTATTGGAAGAACGCATGGCAGAAACGCCTGAAAAAGTGGATTCGTTCTTGAAAAACATGCTTGAAAAAGCAAAACCGGCTGCAGAAAAAGAATTTAAGGAACTAGAGGATTTTGCAAAAGATCTGGATAATATAGACCGTCTCGAAAAGTGGGATGCCGCCTATTATAGTGAAAAGCTGAAGCAAAAACTTTTTGATCTGGATGACGAAAAACTGAAAACCATATTTTCAGCTTGAAAAGGTTATAGACGGAGTCTTTACTGTAGCCAAAAACTATATGGGCTTAATTTTAATGAAGTTCACAATATAGATAAGTACCATCCCGATGTAAGAACTTATAAAGTAACTGATGAATTTGGCGAGCAGTTGCTTTATTTTATGCAGATTTCCACCCTCGTCCGGGAAAAAGGGATGGCGCCTGGATGACCATTTACAAAAATCAGTATGTAGAAACGGGAATAATGAGCGTCCTCATATTTCTATTGTTTGCAACTTTACTAAACCTGGAGAAAAAGAACCTTCGCTATTAAGTTTCAATGAGGTTACAAACTCTTTTCCATGAGTTTGGACATTGCGTTACATGGTATGTTGGCAAACACCACCTACCCTAGCCTCTCCGGACCTAATGTATATTGGGACTTCGTGGAGCTACCAAGTCAGGTGCTTGAGAACTGGTGCTATGAAAAAGAAGCTTTGCAATTGTTTGCTAAGCATTACAAAACGGGAGAACCAATTCCTCAGGAATTATATTACCAAAATTAAGGAATCGGCAAATTTCATGGAAGGAATGGCCACCCTTAGACAACTGAGTTTTGGATGCTGGATCTTAGCTGGCACGCTATAGACCCTACCAGTGCTCAAGATGTAAAGCAACACGAATTAAAAGCTTTTGAAGCCACAAAACTTTATCCCGATGTTCCATCTAATTGCATGAGCACTGCATTCTCTCATATTTTCAGGGCGGCTATTCTGCCGGATACTATTCCTATAAGTGGGCCGAAGTACTGGACGCCGATACTTTTGAATATTTTTCAGAAAACGGAATTTTCAGTCAGGAAATTGCAACGAAATTCAAGGAACACATACTCTCGAGAGGAGGCACAGAGCACCTATGGAGCTTTACAAAAAATTCAGAGGCAAAGAACCTCAACCGGATGCTTTGCTAAGGAGAGCAGGGCTAATAAAAAAATAAAAGGAAACGAGCATACCTATAAATCTTATCTATTAAATTTCAATAGGTATGCTTTCTTTTGTTATTTTTTGATTATAACCGACGAATTTAAATCATGGCCCGTTAACAGCCTTGATCCAGATAAATGGGTTGATAAATATTCAGATTATCTGTTTAATTATGCGATCGTTAGGGTTAATGATCGTGAGATAGCGAATGATTTAATTTCTGAAACCTTCTTAGCCGGACTTAAATCTGCCAAATATTTTAAGGGGGAAGCCAGCGAAAGAACCTGGCTTATTTCCATCCTAAAAAGAAAAATCATAGACCATTACCGTCGCATTAATTCAAAAAAAGGCAAAGCAGAAGTCAGGATTAATTATTCTGACGACTATAATGAAGGTGACTGGATAGAAGAACAGGTGGCAGACAGGTTTGACCGAACTGCAGAGGACCAAATGGAAAATAATGAACTGGGACTTGCAATTCTGGATTGCCTGGATAGCATAAATGAAAAACATGCGACCATTTTCAAGAGAAAAACAATTGACGGAGTAGACACCGAAGCTATATGTAATGAATTTAACATCACCCCGTCTAACCTCTGGGTTATAATACATAGAGCCAGAACTGCGTTGGCTGCCTGTTTAGAAAAAAATTGGTTCTAATTATGAGTAAGATCAGTAGATTATTTAATATAGATTGTTCTGAAGCTGCTAATTGCTGCAATAAATCTCAGTACGAAGAAGCCAATATGTATGAAAAGATGCAATTGCTGTTTCATCTGGCATTTTGTAAAACCTGCAGAAAATTTTCAGCCCAAAACAAAAAGCTTACTCAAAGCCTTAAAAAAATCCAATCTTCAAAGTTGTCCCGAGGAGAAAAAACCAGCAATGGAGAGATGAAATTAACCAACAATATGTTAGAGATAATGCCTGAAGACTATGAAAATTCCCAGATATAATATAGGAATAGCTTCTACCCAAAATGAACTATAATATTCAGATTGTTCTCTTTTTGACCTCCATAGAAATATACCGGAAACTACCAGGACACTTTACCAGACTTAAAAATCCGGAAGATTGAAAATTTGATCGAAAATAACTCGATCATAAAGATTAGCAGAAGTAAAAAGCTCCCGAATAGCTTTGTTTTATGGATACCTATTTTTTGAGGTATGGTCCCCAAACTCTCTTCATCATAATCAAGATCCCTTATTTTCAAATGGAAGAGTTAGTACAACTATAAAAGCTATTCTCTGGAAAAAACCTACTAAGTACTGTAAAGACACACATCAGCTTCATTTACCAAAGGGAGAATCACAGTACTTCCAGCCCAGACCAGAGCAATCACAAAAAGATTTTAGGCCGGCAACTTTTCGAAGATTCCTTTCTTTACCAAATACCGGTAGCGCATATAATATTATGGTTATTAGTCCAAGAATTCCTCCTGCAATTACAACTCGCATTCCCAGCTTAAAGATCAGGAAAACTAACCTTATAAAACATAGCAAGGAAAATAACTGGATAAGCCTTAAATTTCTTGCAAGGCTTAAGTGATGTAATTTTGCAACACCGGCATATTTCACAAATATTGTATCCGGTGATACTGGCAAGAAAATGAAAAGAATAAATTCCAGATCTAATGTTAATCCATATTCAAAATACTAATGAGGCTCAACGCAACTACCGAAAGTGAAACATGAATACTGCTATTAATATAGAGATCAAAAGCATTTTTTTAGATACCTCATCCTACAAATTAGGGATAAAAATTCTTTCAAAGATTTAGGGTTTTAAACTTAACAACTGTATACATCAAAACCTTAAATAATTATCCTGAAATTATTATGTATTCGCAGCACGAAAAACACAACTATTTACTTTAATGAGAAACAGATTCTTTCGCGTTACGTCACATAGGCCCTAAAGCAGAAAATCTTCAGGAAATGCTGGATACTATAGGTGTTGATTCAATAGATCAATTAATCTATGAAACCATCCCAGATGATATCAGGCTATCTCAAGCTCTTAACCTACCAAAGGCAATGAGTGAGAACCAGTATGCCGAGCATATCAAAAAGCTTTCTGAAAAAATAAGGTGTTTAAAACCTATATTGGTTTAGGCTATCATCAGGCAATTTTACCTGCGGTAATTCAACGTAATATTCTTGAAAACCCGGGTTGGTATACTGCTTACACTCCTTATCAGGCTGAAATTGCTCAGGGACGTCTGGAAGCATTACTTAATTTCCAAACCATGGTAAGCGATCTTACGGGGATGGAAATAGCAAATGCCTCGCTTCTTGATGAATCTACCGCTGCCGCCGAAGCCATGGCGTTATTACATGCCGTGCGTGACAGAAAGCAAAAGAAAGCTGAAGTAAATAAGTTCTTTGTTTCTCAACAGGTTCTCCCTCAAACTATTTCCCTTATGGAAACCAGGGCAGATTTTCTTGGTATTGAAATGGTAGTGGGTGATCATACAGAATTTGATTTTTCTGAAGAGTATTTTGGTGCCCTGGTACAATACCCGGGGAAATACGGACAGGTTTTCGACTATTCTGAATTTGTCGAAAATTGCAAGAATGCGAATATCAAACAGCAGTAGCTGCAGACATTCTAAGTCTTGTAAAATTACAGGCACCGGGTGATCTGGGTGTTGATGTTGTAGTTGGAACTACACAGAGATTTGGTATCCCATTAGGATATGGAGGACCGCACGCTGCTTATTTTTGCTACAAAAGAAGAATATAAAGAAACCTACCTGGTAGAATTTATAGGCCTTACTAAAGATATAGATGGTAATAATGCCTTAAGAATGGCCCTTCAAACCAGGGAGCAACACATAAAAAGAGATTAAGGCAACATCAAACATTTGTACTGCTCAGGTTCTTCTTGCTGTAATGGCAGGAATGTACGGGGTTTATCATGGCCCTCAAGGACTTGATTTTATTGCAAGCACGGTTCATACTTCGGCAATTGCTCTGGAAGAAAGCCTTAACAAGCTTGGATTTAAGCAATTGAATTCTGCCTATTTTGATACTCTGCACATTAAAGCCGATGCTGGCAAACTTAAAGCGATCGCAGAGAAACATGAGATAAATTTCTATTATCCGGATGCTGAAAGTGTATGTATTTCAATTAATGAAACTACCACTACAGACGATCTTAATAATATAGTTAAAGTATTTTCTGAACTTTCTGGCAAAGAAAATGACAGTATAGAAGAGCTTCCAACAAACTCACGAATCCCTGAGAGTTTACAAAGAAGACCGATTTTATGACTCATGAGGTTTTCAATCTTTATCATTCGGAAACCGACATGATGAGATACATTAAAAAAACTGGGAACGCAAGGATCTTTCCCTGAATCATTCCATGATCTCACTTGGATCTTGTACTATGAAGCTGAATGCGGCCTCAGAAATGCTTCCATTAAGTAATCCTCAATGGGGTAACATACATCCTTTTGCACCGGTAGAACAGGCAGAAGGATATCAAACAGTATTACAAGAGCTGGAAGATCAACTTACAGAGATCACAGGTTTCTCCGCAACTTCACTTCAACCTAACTCTGGAGCTCAGGGAGAATATGCAGGATTAATGGTAATTAGAGCTTATCATGAAGCTAATGGAGAAGGTCACAGAAATGTATGCCTTATCCCATCTTCTGCTCACGGAACAAATCCAGCATCTGCAGTTATGGCCGGAATGAAGGTGATCGTAACAAAAGCTTCAGAAAACGGAAATATTGATGTTGAAGACCTTAGAGAAAAAGGCTATAAAGCATAAAGATAATTTGGCAGCCCTTATGGTAACCTACCCTTCAACACATGGGGTGTTTGAATCTTCTATTAGAGAAGTCACTCAAATTATTCACGATAACGGAGGCCAGGTATATATGGATGGCGCGAATATGAATGCTCAGGTTGGCTTGACCAATCCTGGTAAAATTGGCGCAGATGTTTGCCATCTTAACCTTCATAAAACCTTTGCTATTCCTCACGGAGGCGGAGGACCAGGGGTTGGACCTATCTGCGTAGCAGAACAACTTAAACCTTTCCTTCCAGGCAACCCTGTAATTAAAACAGGTGGCGAAAAGGCTATTGGCGCAATTTCTTCAGCTCCCTGGGGATCTTCTTTAGTTTGCCTTATTTCTTATGGTTACATTAAAATGCTAGGAAACCGGCGGACTTCAAAAAGCTACTGAACACGCTATTCTTAATGCCAACTATATCAAAAGAACGATTAAAGGATCATTATAAGACATTATATTCCGGAGAAAGAGGAAGAGCGGCGCATGAGATGATCATAGATTGCAGACCTTTTAAGGAGAAAGGTATCGAAGTTACCGATATCGCCAAGAGACTTATAGTTATGTTTCCACGCACCAACGGTCTCTTTCCCTGTTGCAGGAACAATGATGATAGAGCCAACCGAAGTGAAAGCAAGGCAGAATTAGACGCTTTTTTGCGATTGCCCTGATCTCAATTAGACAGGAAATCAATGAAGCTTCAGAAGATGAGCCTAACAATGTTTTGAAAAATGCGCCACATACGATTCATATGCTAACGTCAGACGAATGGAATTCTTCCTTATTCCAGAGAAAAGGCAGCATATCCATTAAGTCATCTACACGACAATAAATTCTGGCCAAGTGTACGTAGAGTAGATGAAGCGTTTGGGGATAGAAATTTGATGTGTACCTGTCTCTCCAACTGAAACCTATGCAGAGGTGTAAGGCAGATACTTATAAGTGTAATATCTTAAAACCTGCCTATGGGCAGGTTTTTTATAAGACAAAATTTTAGTTTTAAATTCAGTATTTTTTATTTCGAATTATTTAAAATTGTTGACCCTAACTTTTAATAAAGTCAGATGAATTGTAAAATCACAGGAACCGGCAAGCTATATTCCAAATTGTAATTAACCAGGAAATGCTGACTTTGATCAACACGAATTCTACAACATAGACGGTAGTAGCTTTCCTCATGATAATGAGACAACTATTAAAAATTCAAAGCTATTACGGGCATTGAGGAAAAGAAGATATCTGGATGAGAATTTAACAACTTCAGATATTGCAGTCGTGCCGGACAAAAGGCAATGATAAAAGCAGTTATTGACCCTGAGACGCTTGATTATATTATCGTAGCACATAATTACGGTGATGTTAAGTCATCTTCTATACAAAGCGATACCGTGCCAAGTCTGGCAACTCGGGTTAAAGCACATTTGAGGATCAAGAATCCAAAATGCGTAGGTTATGATGTGTTATTTGGTTGTCCGGGATGGATGAAGGTATGGTCCAGGCTCAGGCATTCATTAAAGCCGGAATAGCAAAAAACTGCCTTATCATTGGAGCTGAAGCATTATCCAGAGTAGTTGACAAACATGACCGTGATTCTATGATTTTTCTGATGGTGCCGGAGCAGCTGGTTCTTCAGGCTACCGAAGAAGATGGTGGTGTACTTTCTCACGAATCTGAACCTACGCTTTTCAGGAATCAGAATATATTTATTTCGGCAAATCCAATATTCAGAAGCAACCGAAGATTATCGTTTATATAAAGATGCATGGGCGCAAGATCTATGAATTCGAATTGATGAAAGTTCCGGGCCGCTATGAAAGAATGCCTTGATAATAGCGGTAAATCCATCAAGGATCTTAAAAAGATCTTATTCATCAGGCTAACGAGAAAAATGGACCAGGCTATCATAGATCGTTCTATAAACTATACGAATGCAGGCACCTGAAAATGTAAGCCTATGACGATCCATGAGTTAGGGAATAGCAGTGTTGCAACAGTACCTACCTTATACGACCTTGTTAGCAGAGGCAAGATCAAGAATCAGGAATTACAAGAAGGAGATGTTGTTATGTTCGCCAGCGTTTGGTGCAGGAATGAATATAAATGCCATCACTTACCAGCTTTATATGTACGAGAATAGTTTTCCCGAAAAGCGTTATAAAAAGACCCTGGATTTTATGAAGGAACATGTTCCTCCACCCGCAAAAATCCTCGATCTTTGGTGTTAAAAATCCTTTTTCTGAGATCATGACCAAGCAAGGTTATGAAGTATCAAATACTCATGGAGAAGATCTGGATACAGATTTTTCTTCAGTTACAAATGGAAGTCATGAAATTGTAACGGCTTTTTGAGATATTTGAACATTTACTCGCTCCTTATAATATCCTTAGGGAAAATCAAAAGCTGACAAACTTGTGGCCAGCGTTCCATTAAAACTATGGTTCTCCCCGCCTATCGCAGCAAAACTGATAAATGGGACAGGCATTATCACGAATTTGAAGATTGGCAGTTTGACTGGTTTACTGGAAAAAGCGGTTGGAAATAAAAGACAGTCTTAAATGGACCAACCCGCGTAAATAAAATTGGAATAAACCATTACTAAGAAAATTCACTCCTCGCTATTACGCTGTGTATGCGGAAAGGTTTGATTTAGTTACCCCTGCAATATTCCAATCCCCTATCTTAGCATTAAATTGAACATCTGCTCACTTGAAAGATCTACTATCGTCATACCTGCACA
>BDMU01000301.1:0-22245 GCA_002217815.1 Seriola quinqueradiata | reverse complement strand
TGATGTGATCGCTACAGATCATGCACCTCATACTAAAGAGGAAAAGAATAACTGTTTATAACAAAGGCTCCTAGTGGTGGCCCCCTTGGTTCAACATGCCTTGCCGGCATTATTACAAATGCATCATCAGGGTAAGATATCTATAGAAAAGATCGTGGAGAAAATGTTGCCACAATCCTGCTATAACTTTTCAAATCGAAAAACGTGGATTTATCAGGGAAGGTTATAAAGCTGATCTTGTTTTGGTGGATATCAATTCTCCCTGGGCTGTACAGCCAGATAAATATATTCTCTAAAATGTAACTGGTCACATTTGAAGGTACTACCTTTAAGTCGCGTGTAACCCACACTTTGTGAATGGAAAACTGGTTTATAAGAATTTCAACATCAGCCATTAACAAAAAATGCTGAAAGATTAAGTTTTGACAGGTAACGATTTTAAAAGGTTTTTCCTTATTGCTGTCTCATCTTTTCCTATTCCTGCCAGGACCTGGAAAAGATGGAGAAGCCAGCTAATCTTATTCCGGAAGCAGAAATGAAGATATTTTAACTGAACTATCTCTGGTTCATGCTGCGCGGAATTATAACAAATCCAAACTTGAAAAAACCGGTATCAAACCGGATCAGTATATATTTTGACAAATTTGGTATTGATAGTCTTCAGTTTTCAGCAAAGCAGTGATTACTACGCAGAGCAATACTCCCAATACGATAGGATCTATGTAGCGTAAAAGCCCGGGTTCAGATCATGAAAATCAGGCTTGATTCGCTAAGGGAGATCGAAGTTCGTATAGAGGACAGTTTAAGAACGGCGAGACAGGATTCTCTAAAGACACTAGATTTCAATTAAAAAAGCTGGTGGCGATTCATTATATATGAAGAGAGAAGCCAGTAAGAAAAAATTACGTAAGGTTAATGAAAATATTCAGGACTGTTTAATAGCTCCACCATCGGTGAAAAGACTTAAAAAAAAGAGATACTATTCTTTAGTTTGTTCTTTTTTATAGTATAAGGCGGTATCTTGAATTACCTTAGAGACCGGGGTAAACTCAAAGTCCAGATATTCTTTGATCTTCGAATTGTTATAATAGGTTTCCTGATATAACATTTATAGATTCGCGGGTAATTTGTCTTTTGCCTCCAAACCAGCTTCCTGCTTTCTGAAACTACCCAACCAAGGGCGATCATCCATTTTTTCAGTTGCTTTTTGGGTAGAGGTTTCTCCAGGGCTTTTGCCGTGATTTTTAATACCGTTTCAAAACT
This sequence comes from Seriola quinqueradiata, assembly GCA_002217815.1. Taxonomy (NCBI): domain Eukaryota; kingdom Metazoa; phylum Chordata; class Actinopteri; order Carangiformes; family Carangidae; genus Seriola; species Seriola quinqueradiata. The sequence continues at coordinate 20,982 of BDMU01000301.1, read as the reverse complement.
TAAATTTTCGGCAACCAAAATGAACTTTTCATTTATCACATTGGTTTCCATAAGGCCAATCATCGATTTTACCACATCTTGTACTCCAATGAATCCGCTAACTTTTGGGAAGTGGTAATTTAAACCATTATCAACCTTTGAAAATATCTTACCCGATCCGGCATCCCAGATCCCCGGTCCAATAACAATTCCCGGGTTTGCAATAACGACATCAATGCCCTCCTGACTGCTTCGCCAAACTTCTATTTCGGCGCCGTATTTAGAGATCGCGTAATCATTATGATTTTCTTCTGGATTCCATTTAGTATTCTCATCCGGCATATTCGCAGTGCCAATAGCCGCAACACTGCTAACATAACAAAGTTTTTTTATGCTATTGGAAATGCAAAGGTTTACCAGGTTCGCGGTGCTTCGATATTGGTCTTCTAAGTGCTTTTTCATCTGAAGGATCAAAAGATATCAAAGCGGCACAATGATAAACAAAAGTCAACGCCATTAAATGCCTCACTCAGCGCGGGAACATCATTTAGATCTGCGGTGACCCATTCGATCTTTTCAAACAAAAGATCTGCATTTTCAGGGCTTGTATAATAACCAATATTTTTCGGGTAAGTAGAATATCGCTGGAAGCTCTTTTCGTAGCCCTTATTCTGTCTTGTTTTAAAGCAAGATCAAATAAAAGATGCGCGCCAATTAAACCTGGTTCCACCTGTAACGAGTATCATGTGGTAATATAACTAAAGCACTTAGGAAAAATAACTGTAAATGGTATCTTTACGCCTGCTTTTAAAAAGATGAGAATCTCGAATGAAATTGTTTGTTCGAAGATTCATAACCAAGGGTGGATTTGTCCAAAATCACACAGAAATGATATAAATAGCTAAAGATGATAAAGAATCTTGTAGAAGAATTGAAATGGCGAGGGATGTTGCATGATAGCATGCCTGGAACAGAAGAGCAACTTAAACGAAAAAATGAGAGCGGCCTATGTTGGTTTTGATCCAACTGCCGATTCTTTACATATAGGGAATCTTGTGCCTATTATGTTGTTGGCGCACTTACAGCGATGCGGGCTAAGCCTTTTGCACTTGTTGTGGAGCAACGGGAATGATTGGTGATCCTAGCGGGAAATCCAGTGAAAGAAATCTACTTGATGAGGAAACGCTAAGACATAATCAGGAATGTGTAAAAAATCAACTTTCGCAATTTCTCAATTTAAAAGTGGAAAAAAGAAAACGATGCTGTTCTGGTTAATAATTATGACTGGATGAAGGAAATCAGTTTTCTTGAATTCATAAGGGACGTTGGTAAACATATTACGTGATTATATGATGGCTAAGGATTCTGTAAAGAACCGTATATCGGGTGAAGGGACAGAAGGAATGTCTTTTACAGAGTTTACTTATCAACTGGTTCAGGGTTACGATTTTATCATTTGTATAAAGAAATGGACTGTAGTCTTCAAATGGGAGGCAGCGATCAATGGGGGATAATCACAACCGGAACAGAACTCGTGAGGAGAAAGGCCGGAGGTAAGGCTTATGCCTTAACTTGTCCTTTAATCACTAAAAGTGATGGAAGTAAATTTGGGAAAAGTGAGGGGGGAATATCTGGTTGGATGCAAAGCGTACTTCTCCATATAAGTTTTACCAATATTGGTTGAATACCAGTGATGAAGATGCTGAGAAATATATCAAGATCTTCCACTTTTCTTGATCGCCAAGAGATAGAAGCTCTTATAGAAGAGCATAAAGAAGCACCACATTTAAGAGTGCTTCAGAAACGTTTGGCTAAGGAAGTGACCATAACGGTGCATAATGAAGAGGAATACGAGAATGCTCTTACTGCTTCTGAAGTCTTATTTGGGAAAAGTACAGCAGATGATTTCAGAAAACTGAACGAAGCGACCTTCTTAGATTGTTTGAAGGCGTTCCACAAGCTGAGGTAGAAAGAGGGGAAAATAGAGAACGGTTTGGAATATGATCGCGGCCCTTTCTGCAAAACCGACTTTTTAAAGTCTAATGGGGAAGCCAGAAGAGCTTTTAAAAGAGAATTCAGTTTCTGTGAATAAAGAAAAGGTAAAGGAGGATTATACCATTACAACTTCAGACTTAATAAATGACAAGTTTGTTATTCTGAATAAAGGGAAAAAGAACACATTTATTATTCGGTGCGATTTAAGATCATAGCCTTTAATAAGTATAAGAGAAAGCCTTCAGGAGAGATCCTGAAGGCTTTTCAACTAACTAACCAATCTAATATGAAAAATTTCACTTAGCCGCAGAAGATCATGGTTTAAGTGGCATTTTTTCTTCTGCATAAATTACGTCGTAATTAAAAGTAATTCTTTACAAAAATGTTTTACTTTTTTTTCTAATTACTATAATATAAGCAAATTACAGCCTCGAAGGTCACTGTTATCAAACCTTCCCAGGATTTCTATTTTCATCATTATTTTTTTTGCCTAAGTCTTGTGTTGCTATAAAGAACAAGAGTTGATGTTTGCAAGATCTATTACGTTGATTCCTCCGGTTTTTCCATCAGGCTGTAAACTAAGAGCATCTTCGGGATCACGAATGAGGATCTCCATCCAGGCTGGACATTTAAAGATACCGTGGCCGTTTTGAGTACGCCTGAGATAAAAGTTCGGTCATGCATATTCACTATGAATGGCATCCACACCAAAACCTTTTTAAGATGAGCATGTAGCTCGGTTCTTATCATTTCTTTACGTCTGCCTTTCATGCCTCCGGTTTCCATAACTATGGTATTATTTAACTGAAGGCTTTTTTTTCTCTACAAGATCAAGCAAAGCAAAAGAGACTCAATGAGAAATACTTTTTTTCCCACCTTTGTCTAGTTCTTCTAGTTTTTTGGATAACTCCTTTAGATTGTTGAGGTAGAATCCACTATCCTTGTTTTCTGAATCTTGATAAGACTATCTACCATATAGATCAGCGAGGAAGCCTGTACGCTCTAGATATGATGGCAGAAGTGCCAGAATGGTATAATCTTTTGGGGTCGCCGTAGAAGTTTTCAAAAGCATCCAAAAAACTATGTTCGTATATATCCAGATCTGTTACATGATGTTTGCTGGTATTACTTCCGGTAAGTACCGCTACTTGTAAAAGTGATTTGAGGTAAAAGATCTCCGCTAATAATTTCTTTGGATTTTGAAAAATTCTATCGGGAGGAATGGAATTTCCCTGTAGTGGTTAATTTTATCCGGAGTGCGGTCAAGTAGGGAACAGAATTTATGATATACGGGTTATTATGAAATTGATAATCAAAAACCTCCAGACATACATCGGTGAAATCTTTGTGATTTTTAATTTGAAAGATCCTTTCTTTGATCATATAGCAAGAGGAAATTTGCCCAAAATTAAGGAATAAAAAAAGCCTCTGAAACAGAAGCTATTGAAAAATACAGTGTAAGAATTTATTTTATCACGAGTTTTCTCGTAGCCTTAGCTTTACCCTCTTGTATCTTAAGAATTAAATTCCGGGAGTTAATGTGGAAACATCCATTTCTCTTCCCCTAATTCTAGTTTTGTAAACAGACTTCCTAGAACATTGTAAACTTCTATGATCTTATCCTGGTTCTGGTAGAGGAAATATAAACCTTACCACCGGTTGCGGGGTTAGGATATATGGAAAGGCCATCAATTGGAAGCTCGGTTCGTTGCGGCAAAGAAGCAGTGTCCTGAGAGAATACCGGTGAGGCAATCATCAGGAAACCAACCAATAAAAAAGTGAATAGGTACTTTTGCTTCATGCTGAACGTTAGATAATTAATAACAAACTTACAAATAAATTTCAAAAATCTTGCCAATTATTTTGTAGGAATAAAAAATAATTTAAATAAATATATGTAGCTGGGCTTTAGAGTGCATTTAATTGACTAATTACTGACAATCAAGATATTGTGTCTTAATTTTTCAGTGTTGACCTATCTCTTATTATGGTTCCTGTTTTGTTGATCAAATACCGGTTCTTCCTGAACCGTAGATCCTAATTGGTTCATAATTTTCAGAAGAAATACTGTTCTTAGTTTGCAATGAGTATTTATAGGTATTGTTTTCCGTCTAAATAAGAAGCTTTTTATTTTTTTGGAAACTGTTATGGCGCTTTTATGTCTTCGTGATTAAAATGTTAGCTTAACGTTACCATTTGCTAGGAGGCAGGGCTAATTCAAATTAATGGTTAATTTTTATACCAGCTAAACCACCTTACACCGAATTATGAAAGAAAAAGGACATATTAATATTACTGGTAGATGATGAACCAGATATCCTTGAAATTGTTGGGTTATAACCTTTCTTCTGAAGGCTATCAGGTTATAACTGCCGAAAAATGGTAGGGACGCCGTTAGAGCTTGCTAAGCACAACAAACCTCACCTCATAATTCTGGATGTGATGATGCCGGGAATGGACGGGATGGAGGCTTGCGAGCAGATAAGGAGTGTGCCAGATTTGGAAAATACGATCATTACCTTCTTTACAGCGCGTGGCGAGGATTATTCGCAAATGGCAGGTTATGATGCCGGAGCCGATGACTATATCACTAAACCTATCAAGCCTAAAGTATTATTAAGTAAGGTGAAAGCTTTACTAAGGCGTTATAGAAAGGATGATTCAGCAGGTAATGTTGTGAATATCGGTTGATATTACCATAGATCATGAAAGAGTATAAGATCTTACAGGATGATAATGAAATGGTATACCAAGAAAGGAATTTGAACTACTTTCATTGCTAACCTCAAGACCCGGAAAAGTGTTTTAAAAGAGAGGATATACTCAATACAGTTTGGGGGAATGATATTGTCGTAGGAGGTAGGACCATAGATGTTCATATTAGAAATTAAGAGAGAAAATAGGAGACGATAAAATTAAAACCGTAAAAGGTGTAGGTTATAAGTTTGTGATTTAATGGCAAAGAAATTTAAACGTTCATATCGCTTTGCATTACGGAACATCATTATATCAAAGTTATATACTTGGTGCTCTTATGGGTGCCTATATGTTTTCGATCTAAACTTCAGCTTCCTGTTACTGGGGTCTTTTATTATACTGAAGTTATTTATTTTCCTTCTTTATTATACAATATCGCGTAGAACGCTTTATCTACAGGCGTATAAAAAAGATATATGATGATGTGTCACTTTGGATTCGAAGACCCTGAATCCAAGTCAGGTGACTACAGATATGTCCACTCTCACCCGGGAAGTTGAAAAGTTTGCTGAAGATAAAAAGATCGAGATTGAATCCTTTAAAAGTTCGCGAAGCCTACGAAAGGAATTTATGGGCAATGTGTCGCATGAGCTGAAAACCCCTCTGTTTACAGTTCAGGGTTATATTTTAACCTTATTGGATGGGGCTTATAAGGATAAAGCAGTAAGGAAAAAATATCTTATGCGGGCCAGCAAGGGAGTTGAGAGGCTTATATATATAGTGCGTGATCTGATATGATCACTAAACTTGAAGTAGGCGATCTCCACCTTAATCATGAGAAGTTTAATATTATCGAACTTATTCAGGGAGCTTTTGATCTTCTGGAAATGAAGGCCGCTAAGAAGAACATCACCCTAACATTCGATATGGAATATGAAAGCCTATAATGGTTAGTGCCGATAAAGACCGCATCCAACAAGGCTTTCTAATCTTATTGTGAATTCTATTAAATACGGTAAGAAAGGCCGGGACCACCGAGATCAGTATTGAAAACCTAATTAAGAATAAGGTGATCGTTAGGGTGACCGATAACGGTGAAGGAATAGAAAAGAGAACATCCCACGCTTATTTGAACGTTTTCTACAGGGTAGATAAAAGTGGTTCGCGCAAGGGAAGGTGGATCAGGACTTGGACTTCTATAGTGAAACATATTCTGGAGGCGCATGGAGAAAGATCTATGTGGAAAGTGTTTATGGAGTGGGTAGCGAATTTTCATTCACCCTCGAAAAAGTAAAGAGAGTGCTGTTGATCCTTTGTCCACCAAACCTCCTAGACCTTGTAATGTGAGATCACCTTTAACTTATCAAGTTTAAAATCTTCCTGCATACAATAAGGAGCAATATTTAACTTTTCAAGCCTTTTAGCCAGGTAGGTCTGTTCTGGCTGTCCGGGTGTAGGGTTAAAAAAGCTTTCTTATCCATTTCGGCCATATCATCAAACTGGTGTATCCCGATCTTGAAATAATGTGTTTACTTCCATTAAAGGCTTCCTCAAGATCACTCCCGAACATATAGTTTCTGATATCAATATTGGGGTTTACAGTGTTTAGAACTTCATCATTGATCACACCTCTTATAAAAAGAATTTTATGATCTGAATGTTGAAACTCCTTCAAAAGAATTTCTTCCAGAATACCTCGCTGAGGTTCCGTCCGCTTAAAATGATCAGGAAATCATACTTGACTGGTACAGCTTTCTTCCTTAGCCTGCTTAAAACTCCTGTATATCTTAAATTTTCAGGTTTCGTTGCCGGGTGTCCCAACTTTCCGCTTAAATTAATTTCACCTTCAAGGTCAGGTACCAGCATTGATCAAAATTTTGAATATATCTTCTGGTGTAGGTAGCTGCTTATATTTGTTGAATATACCATTCAGAAACATTTAGTTGATGCGTGATATAGATATTCTTATTTAAGTTTTTACTTCTTACCCCCAGTCGGTTATCTGAAATAATACCGGTAATTGAATGTTTTTCTACCAGTACTTCAGTCCTCTTTTTTTTCAGCCTGGATTGTTTTATAGAGATGAGGTAATTGTCTCATTATTTTCCATTTGAGAAAAGTTGCTTTTCTGGAATACTGAATATTATAGGAAGGGAAGTTCAAAATGAATTAAATCCGGGAACTCTTTTTCAGAAGTTCGAGGCGGCTCCGTCTGAAGCTATAAGTGTTTCAAAACCACTTCTTTGAAGTTCATTAATGATCGGGATGCATCTGGTGGCATGTCCCAATCCCCAGTTCAATGGGGCCACCAAATCCTTTTCTTTGTCATAATACGATCATATCTTACCGGCAGGTGGTCTATTTTTATTTAATTTTACCAAAATATCAATTTTTTAGTGGAAGCAAGAATAAACTCAAGCGCTTTAGGGAAAACGAAAAGTTTGAAAAATGTAATTCAACCTTCAAGAGAGGAAATTACTGGACGATTCATTTGAAATTAAAGGAGAATGGAGTCGGGAATTCTTTAATAACGATAATCCAATTGTACTGGAATCTTGTTGTGGAAAAGGTGAATGATAACGTGGAACTCGCAAGGAAGTATCCGGAAAAGAATTTTATTGGATAGATTATCAAGGAGCCAGATTCTGGCGAGGAGCGAAAACAGCTTTGAAGAAGGCCCGAAAATGTTTGCTTTTGTAAGGACTCAGAGAGCTTATAGAAGGTGTTTTTTACTCAGGGTGAGGTGAGTGAGATATGGATCACTTTTCCAGATCCGCAGATAAAGTATAAGAGAACCAAGCACCGACTTACGAATTCAGATTTTCTAAGAAAGTATATAAAAGATTCTGAATGAAGATGGTTTAATGCATCTAAACCGATTCAGAATTCATGCATGGCTATACTTTAGGTCTGTTGCATGGCGCCGGACATGAGGTGCTTTATGCGCATCACGATATTTATAGCAATGAATATTCGCCAAAAGAGGTGACCGGGATACAGACATTTTACGAAAAACAGTATCTTGAAAAAGGTAAACCTATTACTTATATTCAGTTCAAGATTAATTAAGGGATATTGGAAGAAACAAAACTTTTCCTCATAACTTATTTTGCGGCATTCCTTGGTGTGATTCCTCCGGGCTGGTCAATATGACGGTGGCAAAAACCTGCGTAGAGCGGGGTAAAAAGAACGGAATCTATGTCGCCGTTGGAGCAGCACTTGTTGTTCTTATCCAGGCTTTGATCGCTGTATTGCTCGCAAAATATATTTTTGATCATCCTCTGGTTCGGCGAATTTTTCTTCGAGCAGGCTTAGTGATTTTATAATTCTTGGGATTTATTTTTTATAAAAGCGAAAAGTAAAAAGGCAATCGGCCATCTGCTAAGAAAGCAAATGCAAATAGTATCCTTAAGGGTATGCTTCGTTGCTGTACTGAATGTATTCCTATACCTTATTTTGTGGCCATTGCCGGTGCGATGAACGTAAATCATTGAAATGACCTATGACTGGTCTGTAAGTATAGCATTTGCTCTTGCTGCTTGTCTGGGAAGTTTTACTACACTTTATTTATATGTATTCTCTTTTGCTAAGATCGAAGAGAAAGTCGAGTCCTTTGCGAAGTACTCCAATTACTTCATGGCCGGACTTATGCTTATTCTTATAGTGATCACCCTTATTAGAATGTATAATTTTTAAGATGTCCGATAATCAGGGATTTTTTGAAAGAGTATATGAAGTTTGTCGAAGATCCCATATGGCAGAGTGACCTCCTATGGAGCTATCGCCAATATCTTGGAGCAGCCAGAAGTGCTCGAATGGTTGGATGGGCAATGAATGCGTCTCATAACTTAGAAGATGTCCGGCGCATCGCGTAGTAAATCGTAATGGAGTTCTTACCGGGAAACATCATTTTGGAGGGAGTGATGCCATGAAACAATTACTAGAAGCAGAAAATGTCAAGGTCGAGGGCTTACAGGTTGAGAATTTCAAGGATCTTTTCTGGGATCCGGTTCAGGAGCTTTCCTGATTTATACCAGTCTTTTCACTATAATTTTCGGTTATTTCGGCATAAATCTAAAATCTATAAATACTTCGTATTCTTAGCTTTTCAAACCTATATTTGCATTTAGAATCAATCTATATAAGCTAAGAAATCTGATTAGATACTGACTTTTTTACTTTTCGTTCTTTGCCTTTTTTGAAAGAATCATAAGTTATTGGTAGTCAGAAAAACAGATAAACAGGAAGAGATGAAATTGAACAGAAAAGAAATTTTACAGGCACTGGAAAGCATCACGGTAGCAGGAGAAGGTAGCAATATGGTGGAGAGTGGTGCAGTGCAAAATGTAATGACCTTTGGAGATGAAGTGGTTGTAGACCTTGTGTTAAGTACTCCGGCCCTTCATATTAAGAAACGTGCCGAAGTGGATGTGATGAAAGCTATCCATGAAAAGGTTTATGAAAAAGCCAAGGTTAAAGTAAATATCAAAGTGCAGGCCTCAGAAAAAAAGCCTGAGATAAAAGGAAAGCAAATTCCGGGTATCAATAATATTATTGCTGTTGCATCTGGTAAGGAGGCGTGGGTAAATCTACAGTGACGGCCAACCTGGCGGTTACCTTGTCTAAGATGGCTTTAAGGTAGGTATTCTTGATGCCGATATATATGGACCATCTGTTCCAATCATGTTCGATGTTGAGGCTGAAAGACCTCTTTCGGTAACTGTAGATGGTAAATCTAAAATGAAGCCGGTAGAGAATTATGGTGTTAAAGTACTGTCTATAGGATTTTTTCACCAAGCCTAATCAGGCTGTGGTATGGAGAGGACCGATGGCTGCAAAGGCGCTTAATCAAATGATCTTTGATGCTGCCTGGGGAGAGCTGGATTTCTTATTGATAGATCTTCCTCCGGAACGGGTGATATTCACCTGTCTATAATGCAATCTCTGCCTATTACAGGTTCAGTTATCGTAAGTACACCACAAAATGTGGCATTAGCCGATGCTAAAAAAGGTGTCGCTATGTTCCAGCAGGAAAGTATAAATGTTCCTGTTTTGGGAATCATAGAGAATATGGCCTATTTCACACCTGAGGAATTACCTGAAAACAAATATTATATCTTCGGACAGGAAGGCGCAAGAAACCTTTCGCAGGATCTTAAAGTTCCATTCCTTGGTGAAATCCCATTGGTAACAAAGCTTAAGAGAATCGGGCGATATTGGAAGACCGGCAGCACTTCAAACAGCAACACCGCTGGAAGCAGCTTTTGAAGATATTACAAGAAATATGGTGCAGGAAACTGTAAATAGAAATAAACATCTGCCTCCAACAGAAGCCATTAAGATCACAACCATGGCTGGGTGTAGCGCGGTTAAAAAGAAATAAATGACAAGCGAAGAAGTAAAATTCAATGTTGAAAAGGCCTTAGCCGAGATTCGCCCTTTCCTGGAAAGCGATGGTGGGAACATTTCCCTGGTTTCTATAGAGGATGATCGCCTTGTAAAGGTTCAGCTTGAGGTGCCTGTGTAGGATGCACGGTTAACCAGATGACTTTAAAAAGCGGGGTGGAGATGACTATTAAAAAATATGTACCACAAATTGAAAAGGTGGTAAATGTTGAAAATAGGCTTGCCTTATCTCTAATGAACTAATTCATGATTAAAACTGATATACTTATTATTGGTGCAGGGCCTACCGGCCTTTTCGCCGTATTTGAAGCGGGATTATTAAAACTTAAATGTCATCTGATAGATGCACTTCCTCAACCGGAGGGCAATGCTCAGAGATATATCCTAAAAAACCTATCTATGATATCCCAGGTTTCCCCGAAGTTTTGGCAGGAGACCTTGTAGATAATCTTATGGAACAATCAAGCCTTTTGAGCCTGGATTCACACTCGGGAAAGGGCAGAAACCATAGATAAGCAAGAGGATGGAAGTTTTATAGTAACTACCAGTAAGGGAACTAAGCATCATGCTCCTGTTGTTGTTATTGCGGGTGGCCTTGGTAGTTTTGAGCCAAGAAAACCACCTATTCCTGGTATTCAGGATTTTGAGGATAAGGGTGTAGCCTATATAATTCGCGATCCTGAGGTTTACCGTGATAAACGTGTGGTGGTAGCCGGAGGGGGTGATTCTGCTCTGGACTGGAGTATATATCTTGCAGACGTGGCTAAAGAAGTATCTCTGGTTCACAGAAGGAAAGATTTCCGTGGCGCCCTGGATTCGGTAGAAAAAGTTGAAGAGCTTTCTAAGGTTGGTAAGATCAATCTTATTACAGACGCTGAGGTAGTAGACCTGAAAGGTGAGGATAAGCTGGATGCTGTAATGATAAGGCATAAAAGATGAGGCTAGAGGTGAAGAGTTTAAAGAGACCGATAATTTTATACCTCTGTTCGGGCTTTCTCCAAAACTTGGTCCAATTGCCAATTGGGGTCTGGAGATTGAAAAGAACGCGATTAAAGTTGATAATACTTACGATTATCAAACCAATATACCGGTATTTATGCTATTGGTGATGTGAATACCTATAAGGGTAAATTAAAGCTTATTCTTTGTGGTTTCCATGAAGCGGCCATTATGTGTCAAAGTGCGTATCAGCGTATTAATCTGATAAAAATACGTGATGAAATATACCACTGTAAGTGGGTAAGTGGATTTGACGGAAGTAAAAAAGAAGCAAAAAGAGAAGTAGTAAAAAGCATAAATTAATGGCGGACGTAAAGATTACCATTATAGACAGAGAGGGTGAAGCGCATACCATCGATGCCCCGACAGATATGAATATGAACCTTATGGAGGTGATCCGTTCTTATGAGCTGGCTCCTGAAGGAACTATTGGTATTTGCGGAGGGATGGCGATGTGTGCTTCCTGCCAGTGCTATATACATAACTTTGAACATATGCTTCCCGAGAAAAGCTACGAGGAGGAAGATATGCTGGATCAGGCATTTTTTGTTGAAGACAATAGCCGATTAAGCTGTCAGATTCCGATCACTGAAGACCTGGAGGGTCTGGAAGTAAAGATCGCTCCGGCATCAGAATAAATCAAAAAAAAATCCTGAACCATCGGTTCAGGATTTTTTATTTAGGTTTGTTTTATTCTAAGCATATTGCTTATCTGCTTTTTTCAAGATCTCTGACTCAATTCCATCCCAAAGCTCAATTCGGCTTCTAAGTGCAGTTTCTGATGTTGCTTTAGCTTCAGCCCATTTTCTCTCATCGTTTCCACAAAGCTCTTCTACCATTCTAAAAAGCCATGGGACCATGTTCATCTCCATCCAACTCAATATGTCGTCAAAATAGTATTTAAAGAGGCTTAGATCGTCTTCAGGAAAGTTCTTCTGGATCTTTCCAATAATAGAGGAGAACATATCCGGGATCAATCCTTCTCGTCCAAAAGTGAATGCCGCTGCGATCTTATGAGGCTCACCACTATATACCACCTCAAAAGTGTTTTTCAGGAACTGCTTAATGCTCACAGGTAATTTGCTTGCGGCAATGATCAAAAAAATATCTGTCCATGAGTAACCTGCATTAGAAAATCTTCGATCTTCTTTTTTCAGCTCCGGCAGCAGACATCGCGTCCAGATACATTTCAAAATGGCTCTGCCGCTGATTGTTAATATTGATGTCGGTTTCTTCGGCAAGTACGATCTCATTAATAAGGTAGCGCGTTTCCGGATTTCCAATCGGCAACCATGGATTCGTGGTTTTTCGTCAATCTCTCCTGCAATGCGGTTAAAAGGGACATGAAATCCCATACTGCAAAGACGTGATGCTCCATGAAGATTTGAAGTTGCTCCGGAGTATTGATTTTTTGATATAATGAATGATTAATTAACTGGTTGGTTAGAGGCTTTAAACTTTCGTTTATCTCTTTTATCATTATAATTATATTTCCTGCAAAGATAAATTCTGATACAGGAAAATGAAAATCTTTAAAGCTTTTTAAAGCTTGTTTAACTAAGGTTTTTTGATAATCTGGCTATCTTAATAATATGATTTCCAGTAATATCATAGTGTTCTATTCAAATAGGTCAAAAGATTACCTCTTGGTAGATGGAGTTGTTTCTAAAACAAAAAAAGGCTTGAAAAAGGCCTGTTTTGATAAATATAAAAAGGGCAATCGCTGTAAACGCTGCCTTGTTTTGATCTCTTGTAATATATTGTCATTTTTAATCTTTGCTATTAAAAACGAAAGATCTCTATTTTTTGCAAATTATGACATAGTGGTTAGAAAGCTGCATGCCCCGTAATATCCATCCGGTAATTAGCAAGTGAATATCATGAGTACCTTCATAGGTGATCACACTTTCCAGGTTCATCATATGGCGCATAATGCTATATTCTCCGGTAATACCCATACCTCCCAGGATCTGGCGTGCTTCTCTGGCGATCTTAATAGCCATTTCCACATTGTTTCTTTTAGCCATGGATATTTGAGCCGAAGTTGCTTTTCCTTCATTTCTTAAGACTCCAAGTCGCCATGCATCAATTGCGCTTTTGTGATCTCGGTGATCATCTCTGCCAGTTTCTTTTGCTGAAGCTGTTTTGAGGCGATTGGTTTGTCGAATTGAATGCGTTCCTGAGCATATCTTAGTGCTGTATCATAACAGTCCATGGCAGCTCCAATTGCTCCCCAGGCGATACCATAGCGAGCAGAGTCAAGACATCCTAATGGAGCTCCAAGTCCCGATTTGTTTGGCATTAGGTTTTCCTTAGGAACTTTTACATTATCGAAGATAAGTTCTCCGGTTGCACTGGCTCTTAGGGACCATTTATTATGGGTTTCGGGAGTTGAAAGTCCTTTCATTCACGCTCAACTATTAATCCGTGTATTCTGCCTTCCTCATTTTTGGCCCATACAATGGCGATATCAGCAAATGGTGAGTTTGATATCCACATTTTCGCTCCGTTTAAAAGGTAATGGTCGCCTTTGTCTTTAAAATTAGTAACCATCCCTCCGGATTGGAACCAAAATCGGGCTCTGTTATCCGAAGCACCCTATCATTTCTCCGGAAGCCAATTTGGGCAGGTATTTTTCTTTGTTCTTCTGTTCCGTATTTAATATGGGATTACATTACCAAGAGGACTGAACTGAAGCCGTAGAGCGAATACCGCTGTCACCGCGTTCAATTTCCTGCATGATCAGTCCGTAAGAGATCTGGTCAAGACCGGCGCCTCCGTATTCTTCAGGTATATATGGTCCAAAAGCGCCTATTTCGGCAAGACCATTAATAAGTTGTTTTGGAAATTTAGCTTCCTGCGCCGCTTCTTCAATAATTGGGGAAACTTCACGCTTAACCCATTCTCTGGTAGCGTCGCGCACCATTTTATGTTGTCGCTTAAAAGCTCGTCAAGATTGTAATAATCAGGAGACTGAAAAAGATCTGTTTCATCTGTGTAGTTAGTTTCTAACAAATGTAACCAAGTCTTTTATTGGAAACAATTATAATTTCAGGTAGAAATCTGAAACGAGATTTTTAAATCTTTCGTATAATTATGTCTGGATACCTCAAGAACGAGTTCATCTATTGCTGTCCTGGTTTCATCGAAACTAAAACTGATAAACTCTTTTTACAGGAGAAGATTCTGTTCCTTTGACTCTTGTGATCCTTCTGGGGAATAAATTGAATGAGGCAGCTATCTGGAGCGCAGTTTTTTCTTCACCAAATGGGATAATGAGGTCAAAATGGCCATTGTCTGAAAGCAGGAGGGAGGCCCCTTCTATCAGTTCAGTTAAAGGAAGGGCATCTGCAATCTGGCCTGGTCGCGATTGTCATTTCCTGATTTATAATCTTCGGAATAGAATGGTGGATTGGAGATGATGAGATCATATGCTTCCTCATCTTTCATTTCATCCACAAATTCATCAAAACCTGCGTGGTAGCAAAAGAGCCTGTCACCCCAGTCACTTTGTTCAAAATTCCTCTACAGCCTGCTCATAGGCATTTTCTTCGATCTCCAGTGCGTCTATAAGTCCCGCGTCAGATCTCTGTGCCAACATTAGTGCGATCACTCCTGTCCCGGTGCCTATGTTCTAATATGCTTTCGGGTTGATGCTTCAATGAAGACCAGGCGCCGAGCAGAACACCGTCTGTCCCGATTTTCATCGCACAGCGATCTTGTGATACACTAAACTGTTTGAATTTGAATGGTTTATTGGACATAAATTGATATATAGAAAATTAATGATGTACTGAGACACATTCCTACTGAGGAAATGATCTCTTATGCATTAATTTATTAAAATAAGATTTCTGAGTCGCTCCGCTTTTTTAAAATGACAATGAAATTTCAATTGTCATTTCGACCAGCGGAAGAGATCTCTTTGGAATTCTCAGATGCTCTGGTTATTCGAAAATCCTGCTAGCAAAGTATTTTACCCATACTTCAAAGTTAGCCTGAACTTGCTAATTAGCGTATAAAAAAAGAGGTCTCAAATTAATAAGACCTCTTTAATATAATTTATGAGGATGAATTATCCTAAAGCTACACGCTCAAAGCAACAACCTCTAGCTCGCTGTCTACAGACTTAACGTACTGTGCGATACTTTGTTTGTTGTCTTTAATGTAAGCTTGGTGTACCAAAGTATTGTCTTTAAAGAAACGCTGAATTTTACCTTGAGCGATCTTGTCTAACATATTCTCTGGCTTACCTTCTTCACGAAGTGTATCCTTAGCGATCTCAATTTCTTTATCTATAGTAGCCTGGTCTACACCTTCTTCATTTCAATGCAACCGGGTTCATTGCCGCAGCCTGCATAGATACATCTTAGCAGCTTCTTCAGCTCCGTCTACATTCTTAGAAAGTCCTGTAAGAACAGCGATCTTGTTACCAGCGTGGATGTAAGATCCTACGAATGGAGCCTCTAAAGTTCTGAAAGCACCGATCTCGATCTTTTCACCGATAACTCCGGTTTGCTCAGTTAACTTATCTTCTACAGTGATCCGTTATAATCTGCTGCAATAACTCTTCTTTAGTTGAGTAATTAAGAGCTAATTCAGCAAAATCATTAGCAAGTTTGATGAAATCATCATTCTTTGCAACGAAGTCGGTCTCACAGTTCAAAGAAATGATAACACCTTTAGAATTGTCAGAGTTTACATTTGCAATTGCAGCTCCTTCAGAAGATTCTCTGTCGGCTCTCTTTGCAGCAACTTTCTGACCTTTTTTACGTAGCAATTCGATTGCCTGATCAAATCACCATCAGCTTCAACCAATGCTTTCTTGCAGTCCATCATTCCTGCACCGGTAGCTTTTCTTAATTTATTTACTTCAGCGGCGGTTATCTTAGCCATAATATTGTCTTTTATTTAAAAAAAGTCGTTTAGAGACTCACTTTTAAGAAAGAAACTAAACGACTTTTAAATTTATTAGACCTTATTTTTTATTCTTCTTCGTTAGATCCGCTTTATCTAAAGTTTCTTTTTTAGATTCAAGCTTAACATCTTTTTAGCTTCTTTTCATTGCCTTTTTATCCTCGGCATCTTAGAAGGAGCTTCAGCTTTCTCCTTTTTTGCTTTAGGAGCTTTGTCTGAAGTTTCATCTTTTCTTCTTAGAATCTTTATCTTTAGTCGATTTTCTTTCAGAAGACCTTCTACGATAGAATCTGCACATAAGAAACAACTTTACCAATAGATTTAGAGGCATCGTCGTTAGATGGGATTACGTATTCAACCTCACGTGTGGTCTGAATTGTATCTACCATCGCAAAAATTGGAATGTTTAGTTTTTGTGCTTCTTT
This sequence comes from Seriola quinqueradiata, assembly GCA_002217815.1. NCBI lineage: Eukaryota > Metazoa > Chordata > Actinopteri > Carangiformes > Carangidae > Seriola > Seriola quinqueradiata. The sequence goes on along the minus strand of BDMU01000301.1, from coordinate 4,564 downwards.
GATCGCAATGTGCTCACGTGTGGTATCTACAACGAAAAGCGCAGCTGAAGTCTAGACATGTCTGAGATTGAACCTAAGTTCTTCTCTAGCTTAGCTCTAAGACGATCTACCTGAAGACGCTCTTTTTTAAGAAAGAGAGTTAAAAGTTCCGTCTTTCTTCATTCTGTCAATAGAGAAGCCATTTTTTAACAGCTTTACGGATAGTAACGAAGTTTGTAAGCATACCACCAGGCCAACGCTCGGTGATATAAGGCATATTAGCCTTTTCAGCCTGTTCAGCAACGATCTCTTTCGCTTGTTTTTTAGTAGCTACGAAAAGGATCTTTCTTCCGCTTGCTGCGATCTTTGCAAGAGCTTCACCAGCTTCCTGCATTTTAGCAGCACTTTTATATAAGTTGATGATGTGGATCCCGTTACGCTCCATATAGATATATGGGCCATATTTGGATTCCAACGTCTGGTTAAGTGTCCAAAATGAACACAGCATCAAGTAATTCTTTTACTTCTACTTTGTTTGCCATTTTTGTAATAGTTTACGTTCTGTTGAGATAGCAACATTCAGGTGGCTACTTATTAAGTACGGCCCTGAACTGTTTAGATGCTAAACTAACTTCTGTCCGGCATGAACAGAATAACAACAAAAAATTAATTTTTTTATGAACTCCCCGGAAATCAATCCGGTAATAAGATTAACGTTTAGAGAACTGGAATTTCTTACGGGCTTTCTTCTGACCGTATTTCTTACGTTCTACCATACGTGGATTCTCTAGTAAGAAGACCTTCTGGCTTAAGAGCGCCATGTTTTCTTCGTCTAGCGCTACATCAGCTCTGGAAAGTGCAAGACGGATCGCTTCAGCCTGTCCAGTGATACCACCACCGTATACGTTAATTTTAACGTCGAAGTTTCCTTCGTTCTCGTAAGCATCATTGGCTGGTTTACTTTGTATAAAATGTACCAGTTGTGAAGTAATCTTTAAGGTCTTTCTTGTTTACGGTAATGTTTCCTTTTCCTTCTGAAACATATACACGGGCACAGCCTGTTTTTCTACGGCAATTTTGTGAATTACCTCCATTACTTAACGTCGTTTAAGTAATAGTTTTAGGTTTTGAGCTTCGTGATCGTGATCTGATCCTACATAAACCTTTAAATTTCTGAATAAGTCTGCTCCAAGTTTGTTCTTTGGAAGCATTCCTTTAATGGCCCTTTTCGACAAGTCTCTCAGGACTTTTTTCGAATAATTCGGCAGCTGTTAGACTTTTTTTGTCCACCCGGGAAGCTGTGTGACGGATGTATTCTTTCGCGTCCCATTTCTTTCCTGTCAAGTTGATTCTTGCGCCATTCAATACAATTACATTGTCTCCGCAATCAACATTGTGGGGTGAAGTTAGGCTTTGCTTTCCTCTAAGTAGGTATGCTACTTTAGAAGCAAGACGACCAATTTTGTCCGTCAGCATCTACCACACCCATCTTTGGTTCTGGTGGCTTTATTAGCCGATACTGTTTTGTAACTTTAATTGTGTCCACACCAATTGATTTTACTATATTATAAACATTCCAATCCATTCGCCCGACTCTCAATCCGGAAAACAGGGGTGCAAATGTACAATTATAAATTCATATAGCAAAATACGGAAAGATAATTTTATTTCGCCTGAAGAAGCTGATTTTCCAGTCAAATCTAAGCCGCTCTTTTTTAATACCAAAATCCATTCTTTTCATTAGAGCTAAGAGGCGTCATAACATAATTCTTTCATTTGAAACAACTTGTGGTGCATCGGTTGAAAAGCACTTTAAAATCGATAAAAGTTAATATTATGTTAATAAAGTCATAAAATTCTTGTGATTGGCTTATTTTTGTAGCCTAATAAGAATGACAAGATGAAAAGGTTTTTTAAAAATTAATGGTCTCATATTGGGACTTTCTATAGCGGGATTAGTTATAAGTTGTAACGCGGAGGATATGTGTTGAGGAAATCGGAGCTTATAAAGGTAAGTAATGCCACTGCCATAAGTCAAATGATATGGTTGTGGCATGGGATCTTAGCCAAATGATTGCCGATGCTCCGGTTGATCTGGATGGGGGATGAATCAAGCAGCACAAATTTATTGGATGAGACTTCATGTTTTAACACAATGAACATAACTTTTTCAACGATGAACGTTTAATACTAATAATGCGACCATGAGTTTTGAAGAGGGAGCGGGAAATAATGAGTTTCATGTATTTCAAGTCGGATGGATGGTGGCGATTGGGAAGTGAGAAATGATAGTTTGATCCTTACCATTGATGATAGATACTTATATGTTATACACATAAAAAGGCTATTAATATGCAGGCGAATACTTTTGGATTTGATGTTACGAAAATTGAATCTGATCAATATGTGGATGATCCGGGGAATACTCAGGCATCTGAAATAAGAATTTTGGAATTGGGATATACCAGAGCGGAATAAGCCGATCCAAATGTAGTTTTTAGTGTTAGTTAGAAAAACCTCGCAGGTGCTAAGCTGTGAGGTTTTTTTTATATCTAAAGAGTGTTTAAAAAAATGCTAAAATGTTTAAGAGGCTGTCACAATGATCATTTGCATTGGTCTATAAACCCCGTACATATCTTTTAAAAATCATCAATCATGTCACTTACCCGTAAAAGGTTTTTCGCTACTCTTATTTTCATTTTGTTTAAATCTGCTTCTCAGCTCTTTTCACAGGGCAAATTCAAAACCAGATCTCGGATCTTGGTTTTGCATAACGAAGCTACACGACCACCTCGGTAGGGGAAAAGAATCCAATTAAAATAGATCGTCTTATAGATGACGCAGCATGGGCATCGGTGAATGGACTTCAGATTATGTTGAATTTCAACCGGATAATAACACACATCCCTACACAAGCAAACGAAATGAAGATCGTATATGACGATAGGTAACCTGTATGTTGCTTTTCGTTGTTATGAATCTAATCCAGAAAATATTGTTCAGCGATGGGAGCGAAGGGATGATTTTCCAGGAGATTGGGTTGAACTAATATAGATAGCATATAATGATGACCGTACGGCATTCTCATTTACATTCTGCCAGTTCATGTAACTGTGTGTGAAAGAGTGATGAATTCGTTTCCAATAACAGCAATTTTATTCAAGCTGGAACCCAATCTGGTATCTTAAGACCATATCGATGAAGAGGCTGGACCGCCGAAGTAAAGATCCCTTTAAGTCAGTTTAAGGTTTAGTAATGAAAAGGACCAGTGTGGGGATCCAATCTACCCGAAGATATTTATAAAGAGAAAGGTCTACCTTGGCAACCTGTGCCACAAATCCCGCGGGTTGGGTTAGTGAATTTGGAGAGCTCGAGGCCTGAAGGATCTAAAACCACAAAAACAACTTGAGATACAACCTTATACCGTTGGTCGATATAATTCTTATGAGAGTGAAAAAGGGAATCCCTTCCGTGATGGTCGGGATGGTGATCTAACCGCTGACTAGATGCCAAGATCGGTGTAAACCAATATCTAACAGTGGACCTTACCATTAACCCCGACTTTGGTCAGGTGGATGCCGAATCCCGGAGCAGTAGCACTGGATGGGTTTGAAATATTCTTTGAAGAAGAAGACCTTTCTTTGTTGAAAATAGAGTGTTTTTGATTACAGCTTTACCGACTCTCGGATAATCTATTTTTCACGACGAATTGGAAGGAATCCTCAGGGCAATGCATACGGCCAACGTGGCTTATGGCGATCAGCCTCAAAATACAACTATACTTGGAGCGGCAAAGTTTAGTGGAAAACCCGGAATGGATGGACACTTGGAATACTAGAATCGGTTACGGCGTCGCGAATACGCCGATGTGATCATGAACAACGAAAAAGGAGGAAGAAGTTCTGGTAGAACCTCTTACCAATTATTTGTTTGGGAGAGTTCAAAAGATTTTCAATGAAAGGAATAGTTTATATGGTGGAATATTTACGGGGTACACAGAAATGGAAAACAGTTTTCGACCTTCATACGTCAGGCTTATTCCGGTGACTCGATTTTAGACATAACTGAATGACCGAAAATATTATATAGAAGGAAATGCAGTGCTTAGCCATGTAAAGGGAAGCGAGGAGCCATAGAAGCTACTCAGAAATTCTATCGTTCACCTTTTCAAAGGGCAGATGCAGACCATGTAGATGTAGATGTGATAGAACCAGTTTAACAGGAACCGGAGGAAAATTCGAATTTGGAAAAAGCAGCGTTGAAACTGGAGATATCAATTAGTGCTAAATGGATCTCGCCGGAACTGGAACTAAATGATATTGGGTTTCTAAGACAGGCAGATGAAGTAAGGCAGTACGCCCAGGTAGAAGGTTGTTCAATAAGCCTACAAAACTGGTATAGAAGAGCATCTATAAGTCTGGATCAGTTTCGGCTTACGACTTTGAAGGAATTATAACCGTAACAGTATGAACTACAGGCTTTTGTGAATTATAAAATAAACTGTGGTCTGAGTTTGGAGGAGCACATAAGCCGAGATCTTATCAATTCATTTCTTAGGGGAGGGCCAAGGTGGCGATATAATGAA
>BDMU01000300.1:0-19520 GCA_002217815.1 Seriola quinqueradiata | reverse complement strand
CATACAGGTATGCACACCGCCGTTCTCCTCCTACTTAGCGTGCCTATTGCGCAGCCTTGACAGACCATTCTCTGCTGCAGGTGTTGGATCACTGTCGCCGTGGGACCGGGCTGCCCCGCTGGAAGCCCCTTGCGTGGGTTTGTGCATCCTCGTGGTGAGTGGCGTCCTCCCTCCTATACTCCTTGTTTGCCCCGGCTAATTTATTAATTTGTGCCACAGTTTGGATCAGGCAGAGTCGGGGAGTAACTCCGCTGCTTTGGCCTGCTGTGACGCTGCGCCGGCAAGGCTGATTGGGAAACAATGATTCAACGCACGGCTCGCTGGACGGCGTTTGCTGGTTTTGGTTCTTTTTGTTCTTTTTGGCTCTCTCTTTTTGGCTCCGTTGGAGTACATGGTTTTATTAATTGTTTATTGTTTTTGTTGGATTCTACAAATACTTGGTTCCGCTGTAAGCGTGCCGCTGTGTTGATGCGGCTGTTATAACAGTCTTTGCCGCTGTTCTTTATTAGTTTATACAACATTTAGTTATTTTGAATATTGATTTAATTTAATTGATTTCTTTTGTATTGATTGTTTTGTGTTCTATTTTGAGATTTAATTCTTTTTGTTTCGTTAAGAGTATTATTAAATTGAGTACCGTTTTATTGAGTTTGATTTCTTTTGTGTATTAATTGCCTGTTATATTATAGTTGAGAAGTTAGATTATTTGTTATTTACTTTATTACTTATTATTGTTTTGTTTGTGTGTATTGGGTAAAGTGTGGCCATTTTATTGTGCTTTTTTCTCCCTGTGGACAGGTGCTGTGGGCTCGGGCGGCGACCCAATCCCTGGTGGTGGTGGTTCTTCACGTTTTCAGTTTGCGTGTTGCAGTGTCACGGGTGCTTTAGTTTTCCCCCTCCCTCATTGGTTTCGGGCCGCCGAGGTAACCCAGCACTGTCCACTTCCCCTTCCCCTTATTGGCCCCGTGATAACATTACCTGCTTTAGACAGCATTTATGGAACCTCATTTTAGTAATTATTGTTGAATAAAACTTTGTATTATCAACATTGTCTTGCCCTGGGTGATACGAACTTGCGTAAGCTTTTAGTTTTTGGTTATAAGTATTGTTATTTCCTGGGGTGCAATTACCCCAGGTGGCGTGTTTTCGGCAACATATTCACCCTATGACCGCCACTCTTGTCACATGTTTGATAATGGCATTGCTGAACTTTCTTCTTCTAGTTGGGCTTCCCCTTGTCTTTTAGTGCCGAAGGCTGACAACACTCCCAGATTTTGTAGCATTCCGTAAGGTTAAATGCTGTAACGAAACCCGATTCTTTTCCACTTCCCCGCATGGAGAATTGCGTCTATCAAGTGGGCCATGCCCAAATATGTCAGCAAGTTCGACCTCCTAAAAGGTTATTGGCAGGTCCCTTTGTCTGAGCGGGCGCGTGAGTATCCGCGTTTATTTTGAAGTGGATGCGTCTTTGTCTTTTCCGGGTTCTTCTAAATGTTGATGTTTTAGGTATCTTAGGTTGTTGCCTAAATTTTGTGAAAAATACCCGGAGACTTTTTTCTCGTTATTGAGCGTGTTGCGGAGTCGAGAAAGTGGCCTGAGTCTGCTCTTTCTTTAATGTTGCAGTGCGCGCTGACCGGTAGAGCTCAGGAAGCTTATTCAGCTCTGTCCGCGTCAGACAGCCGAATTAGACTCAAAGGAATACTTTTCACTACTGGACTTGTTGGATCGCTTGGATGTAGATGAATGGAATGAAGACATTGTCACCTTTTGGATTTGGCGGCGGCGCGCATTCTGCTTTAATCTGGCCCAGATCGACAAGACGCTCAACCTTCTCAAAGAAAAAACTGGTATGTGATCTAACTGTTCAGAGCTGTAATGGAAAACGGCCAAACGAGTGGAGTTTGAACAGTATTTCACAATATATGGAACTCTATGAATAGATGGTTGAATTGCGACACGTCTACTTTTACGCACGGCCACGCGCCTTAACTCAGTCAAAAAAGGCCGACTGATGTGTGTGTTTGTTTGATGAAGAGGATCTGTTGGTCAATAATCATCGTGTGTTTTTGCAACCTGCTCTCTTGTGCGTTTTTTGGACTGTGATTGGTTTGCAAAAAAAGGAAAATAAATAAAAGAAACGGAAATGTCTGACGTTAATGCAGAGGATGCTGAAAAGCCAAAAGAACTGTTAAAAAGTCTGGTAAAGGTCTGGAATATAGTGTGATAACACACCAGGAAAAAAGGAGTGCAAAATGCAAACAAGCCAAAAAGTGTATGGAAAAAATGAATGCGTTAATGGCATCAAAGGAAAATGTTGATTCAATAAAGAATGAGCTCTCTGTGTTCATAAAGTGTTACGAAGACGCACATGATATCCATAAATCTTTTATGAGTCTACCTTTGCCCAAGGATGAAGTTGAACGACAAAATAAATACTTCACGGACAAAATGACAGAGTATTGTGATTTCACTGAGAAGGTAAAACACTGGCTTCTGACGCGAGTCATCCATGTGTTGAGCCAAATGAAGATAGGCCTAATCCTGATGATCAATGTGTTGCTGATGAAATAAATCCTGAAGATAGCGTCTCCAATGTTCCAAGTTTAAAAGCAAGCTCTGGGAAAGCACACTCTCAGCTATCAAGGATTTCCTCGACATCATCAGCACGCATTAAAGCTGAGGCCGATAAGGCAGCGCTCGAGGAGCGCATTGCTGCGCAAAAAAAGAAACATCAAATAGAAGCGCAACAGGAAAAACTAAGGAGAGAAAAGGAGCAACTTGAGCTCGAAACGGAACTGGCAGCAACAAAGGCAAGGCTCCAGGTCTTGGAAAACAGTTCACAGTGTGGCTCAAAAACGTTCAGACGGCATGAATTCTTATTTTCGAAGGAATAAGCCACGGGGAGTGAGTGAATTAAATGCCGACGCCAACACCTTTGTTCCAGATATCGTGGATGAAAAAGATCATGCTCTTGGTTTGTCTGCTTCTGTCCTCCAACCACCAGTTGTCAAGCCTAAACAAAGACAAATGAAACAAATGGATGAAATGACATTTAAGGTTGATGCTCCAGTTCCTGCGATGCAAACTGTACCTGGAATTCAAGTGGGACATGGTCACCATCAGACCCAAACTCTGACTGACAACTATCAAAACGAAATAGTAAACATTATGCAAAGACAAAATGACATCGCTGCTTTGCTTGTCCAACAAAATCTGTGCTCTGTTCTCCCATCTAGGAACATCTCTGTGTTTGATGGAGACCCTCTCCAATACATTTAAGATAAACACAAAGCTTGTGCTACAGAAAATGGACCAGACTCAGTGAATAGCTCCCTAAGCTTAACATGTCCTATGATAACTATTAATTTAGCTGTACAGACTAATGAGCAGTGATAACTAACATGTCTTTGGGGTCATCAGGTGGGAACCTCCTTTCACCAGTGTTTCGTCTAGTTGGTCCCACAACACCTCCAGGAGGCTAGACAGTGATCACTGGCGTCCCAGAGTCACTCCCCTAATGCCAGCCATCACTGCTCCTCACACCACCATTTTCTTTATCTTGCCTATGCTACCACAAACAACACCATCATCAACTCTGACAAAACACACTAGCAGATTCAGCAAACAAACTCCCCTAAACAGTTGGAGAAAGTGGCGGCCATTTTGAAGGAGGCAGAGTCAAGGAGAGAAGCCTTTTTGAGCTAAACTCTCCCCGCCGGATTAGGCTGTGCTCTTGCCCCCCCACCCCCCCACTCTCCAAGACAATGAGGGATGTAGAGTCAGGGAGAGGGGCCTTTTTAGGCTGGCTCTCCCCCGCCGGATTAGGCTGTGCTCTACACCCCTCATACTCTAACACCACACCATGCAACTCACCTAAAACAAACAAACTCACCTAAGCAGCCACAGACACACTACAAACCAATTCGATACAAGCAAACAATACAGGCCACCTCACCTGGACTAACCGCATGGTCTCAAAGAGGCTCACACAGGCCACACCCCCACTTAAAAACACTTCCTCTTCCTGGATTTCTTCCTTGCTTCTCCTAAGAGTCTATCTATCCTAAGTGCTCCCCCTGCTGGGCCCCCAGCTACCATTACTCCTTCTCATCCAAATCCACTGACTGGATCTTGCTGCCTCATCTGACATGTCCTTTACAATTTTCCTCACACTCTGTCCACTTGCTCCTAACTCCCTTACCAAAGAGACAACAGACCTTGCTACAAATCCTCTACATCCTACTTCCACTGGACAAATCCTAACTTTCCATCCTCGCTGCTCTGCTTCTGCCCCTAACTCTGCATACCTGAGCTTTTTCCTTTCATATGCTTCCTCAACTAAGGCCTCCCACGGAACAGTCAGCTCTATGAAATATACTTTCATTCTACTCCTAGACCACAAGACTATATCAGGCCTTAGCTTTGTAATGGCTATTTCCTGGGGAACAAGAAGCTTTCCTCCTAAATCTACCTGCATTTCCCAATCACAAGCACCTTCTAAGCTGCCTTGCCTTCTTGTTGTCTTAACAATTTTCTCTCCCTCTTGAACAAACTTGATTGCACCTTTCTTTGTTTTAGGTCCTCCTAAATTTGCCTGCCTCCGTAACTCTTCAATTCCTGCAGCTAAGCTTTTTAGAACCTGGTTATGTCGCCACGTATACCTGCCTTGCGACAGACTAACCTTACACCCTGACAGAATGTGCTTTAAAGTTGCCGTACCTGAACACAATGAACATAGTGGGTCTCCATTTACCCAGAGTTTTAGGTTCTGGGGAGTTGGCAGTACATCATAAGTTGCCCCTATCAAGAATCTAATACTACTTTCCTCCATGCTCCAGAGTTCTTTCCAGCTAAGCTTTTTCTTATCTACACCTTCCCAATTCACCCACTGTCCCTGCTTAGCCTGGGCCACTGCCTTAGCACCCCTTAATAATTCCTCCTGTCTACGAACCTGCTCCACAACTAGCTTTCTCTTCTCCTTGGGACCTGCTCTACTCCACACCGGTTTGCCTGGGCCAAGCCCCAAGCCTCCCCGGCCTATTTGGACATTACCCACAATCTCTGTATGCCTAAGCATTGCTTCTGCCTCCTGCACTGCGATTCTTGGATTCCACTTTCTCCCCTTGATTGGGTTTGGAACCACCTTACTAACTACCGCATCTTTGCTCCCAGATAACAGGAGCTCTGTCCTAACCTTGGTACATTTAAACTCCTCCACTAGACTGGTTACTGGGAGCTGAAGTATGCCTTTCCCATACAGTGCCACTGTGCTTAAACATCTAGGAACACCTAGCCACTTCCTAATGTAAAAGCTAACTAATTTTTCCATTTTTTCTGCAGTGGATATTGGAATCTCATATACAGACATTGGCCACATCAACCTGGGAAATAACCCAAACTGCAGACACCACAGTTTCAACTTTCCTGGCAGCCCTGATTTATCTATTCTATCCAGTCCCTCAGCAACATCCTTCCGAAACTGCACTACCTGTTCTCCGTCATTCAAGTCTGCCTTGTACCACCTACCTAGACTCTTTACTGATTTTTCCCTAATTATTGGAATTTCCTCTTCATCTATTACGAACTTCCTATCACTTAACTTCCCTCTGCTTATTGAGATACTTCTAGACTTACTAGGCTTGATTTTCATACTAGCCCACTTTAAGTTTTTATTAAGTCTCTCAAGTATTCTTTTCATACATGGCACCGTTGTAGTTATCAACGTCATGTCATCCATGTAGGCCCTAATTGGTGTAAGGCGCACCCCATCCTGCCGCCTCTCTCCACCTACAACCCACTTAGAAGCTCTAATGATTACCTCCATCGCCATTGTGAATGCCAATGGAGAAATCGTGCACCCTGCCATGATGCCTATTTCTAGCCTCTGCCATCCTGTTGTGAAGCCTGCTGTGCTTAAGCACAGCCTAATATCTTGGAAATACAATTTTACTAAATTAACCACTACTCCAGGTACTTTAAAATAATCAAATGCCTCCCAAATAAGGCTATGTGGCACTGAACCAAACGCGTTTGCTAAATCCAAAAATATGACATTCAAGTCTCTTTTCTCTGTCTTGGCTGCCTGAATCTGATGCCAAATCATGCTAGTGTGCTCTAAACATCCTGCGAACCCTGGTATTCCTGCCTTCTGTACTGCAGTATCAATTAAGCTATTCCTTTCTAAATAACTAGTTAATCTCCGTGCGACTATGCTAAAGAAGATCTTCCCCTCTACATTTAGGAGAGAGATCATTCGAAACTGACTCAGGTCTGAGGATTCCTTCTCCTTTGGGATAAAAACACCTCCTGCCCTACGCCATACTCTGGGAATAACCTGTTTCTCCCAAACTATTCTTAATTGCCTCCACAAAAACTTTAGGATATCAGGTGCGCTTTTATAAACCCGGTAGGGGACTCCATTTGGCCCTGGGGCCGAAGAAGCCTTTGCACGCCTGACTACTTCCTCAACCTCCTTCCACCTGGGTGGTCTAACATCCATCTCATGATCTATCTTTCCTACTGGCGGCATGTCAGGTGGAAGGCCTATTACTCTATTCTGCTCAAAATCTGAATATGTGTTTCTTAGATATTTTTCTACTTCTAACTTTGTTGCCTTAAGCTGCCCTCCCTTTTCCTGGTTAAACAATCCTTTGGCAAACTTGAAAGGGTCCCTGTAAAACGCTGTCCTTACATACTCTTTATTCTTTCTCTTTTTCCTAAGATATTCAGCCCTTCTAAGTACTGCTAGTCTGCCTCTCAAATCTTCTTGCAACACATTAATTCCCCCCCTCTCTTCCTCTGTTGCCCTTTTCCACTGCTTTCTTAATTGTCTTCTTTCCTTAACTAATTTCTCCATTTCCCTTTGCCGTCTAGACTTAACTAACTGTGCTCTTTCAACCCTCTTTCTGTCTTGCACCCCAAATCTTTCTGCACCATAGGAGTAAATTATATCCCCCATCTTCTCTAGTCTATCGCTTGCATTTCCTCTTAGTCTACCTAGAATTGCTGACAAATCTCTATTGACTGACTCCCATTCTTTCTTGCTATTTGCCCTCGGCCATTTTACTCTAGTTTTCTGCTCCATATTTCTCTCCTTGACTGGCCTATTCACCTCAGTCTCAGCTGCATCCCCTCTTGTACTCTCCTCTTCCTCCTCTGTAGCTGTGTTATTGATATCCTTCGAACTGTGGTTTTCTACCTGTCGCTGGACTTCATCCGACTTATTCGATTGACTTCTTAAAAAGTATCGATCGATGCGGCCACACTGCCTTTCCTTTGCAACACATCTCTTTCTTCCCTGATGCATTCTAAGGCCCCTAACTGACGTTACTTTCTGCCAGCCACAAGGACAAATCTGGAGCTTATTTCCCTCTGGCCTATCATTTTAAAAATCTCAAATCTTTTATTAGAGCTTTTGAAAATGGGGTGGAGGCTAAAACAGACAATTGGAGTGATTGTTTACATTTTCTTGAACAGTACACCAGGGGGCAGCCAAAGGACCTGGTGCATAGTTGTCAGCATTTACCATCAGAGCAGGGATACCACAGAGCCAAAAGTCTTCTTGCAGAACACTTGGGAAATGAACACAAAATTGCTGCTGCATACATGGAAAAGATACTTACCTGGACACCTGTTAAAAGCGAGGACGTTAAAGGGTTGCAATCATTCTCCTTGTTTCTGCGTGGATGTGCAAATCTAACAGAACAACTGATGCACATGAAAGAGCTGGACTTACCAACAAACATGAGGAGCATTATTTTGAAACTTCCTTATAAGTTAAGAGAAAAATGGAGAAATGTTGCTTGTGATCTGCAAGAACGAAGGGGTGAGAGAGCAATGTTCACTGATCTTGTGCGGTTCATTGAAAGACAAGTCAAAATTGCTTCAGATCCAGTTTTTGGTAACATCCAAGACCCACAGCTCACCAACTCCAACCAGTTTCGCCACCAATGTCACTGCAGTCAAGGAAGGAGTCATAATTCAACATACAGGAAACAAGGCCAAGCCCTCCACTCTCAACTGCATGTTTTGTTCACAAGGTAATCATTCATTGGATCAATGCTCACAGTTCAAGGTAAAAGTACACAGGGACAAGATTAATTTCATTAAAGAAAAGGGAATCTGCTTTGGTTGTCTGAAAGTGGGCCACACTAGCAAGGATTGTAGGAGTCGTTTGGACTGTAATGTGTGTCACCAAAAGCACCCAAGTGTTCTTCACATAGAGCGGCAGGATAAAGGAACATCCTCTGATCAACAGTCTGTGAGCTCTTCAAATGTTTCACCCGCAGTGTCTCAGACTTGTGGTCATATTGGGGCCGGTCATGAAGATGCCTCAATTTTTTCCATTGTTGCAGTCAAAGTCAAGTGCCAGAAGAGCAACAAAACTGTGCAGACATATGCATTTTTGGACCCTGGGAGTTCAGGAACATTCTGTACAGAGAGCTTGGCCAGAAAATTGAACTTAAAGGGTAAAAGGACAAGTATTTTGTTAAAAACAATGGGTCAAAAGAAGATTATAACTGCTCATGTGCTGTCTGGTCTTGAAGTGTCTGGTATCAATATTAATGACTTTGTTGAGCTACCTGATGTCTTAACACAAAAAGATATGCCTGTTTCCACAATCAATGTTCCAAGACAAGAGGATGTTGATCAGTGGTCGTATCTCAAGGATGTTCAGCTTCATAACATTGATGAAGGGGTTGATTTGCTTATTGGAACTGACGCACCAAAGGTGATGGAGCCCTGGGAGCTAATCAACAGCCAGGATGAGGGACCTTATGCTGTCAGAACCAGAGTTGGCTGGGTTATTAATGGTCCACTTCGTGGTGGGAGCAACAGGAATAAAAGTGACTGCTCTGCTGTAACGTCCAACCGGATCTCTGTCGAACATCTTCAGGAAATGCTGGTTAAACAGTTTAACCAGGACTTTAACGAGAGGTCATCGGATGAGCAGCTTGAAATGTCTAAAGAGGATGTGAAGTTTATGAATGTTATGAACAACACCACAAAGTTAATTGGAGGCCATTACAGCATTGACTTACCTTTCAGGGAGGAAAGCCCCCTCTTGGCAAACAATCACCAGGTTGCAGAACAGCGCCTCCAGAGCCTAAAAAGAAAGTTTGTAAAGAACAGTCAATTCAAGGAACAATACATCACATTTTTAAACGACATGGTGACTCAAGGATATGCTGAGCTTGTGCCTTCTGATCAGCTAAAGCAGAGTGATGGAAACGTGTGGTACGTTCCTCATCATGGGGTTTATCATCCAAGAAAAGGCAAGCTGCGAGTGGTTTTTGATTGTGGAGCAGCATACAAAGGGAAATCATTGAACTGTCAGCTGTTGCAGGGCCCTGATTTGACCAACTCTTTAATTGGGGTCCTTGTTCGATTCAGACAAGAGCCTGTTGCTGTGATGGCCGACATTCAAGCAATGTATCACCAAGTTCATGTTTCTGAAAAGCACATTAACTTTCTCCGCTTTCTCTGGTGGCCTGGTGGAGACACTTCCCAGTCTCCAGTGGAACATCGTATGAAAGTACATCTGTTTGGAGCGGTGTCTTCACCAAGCTGTGCAAATTATGCATTGAGGAGAACTGCAGACGACAATGCTCAACATTTCCCTCAAGAAGTGGTAAATACAGTCAAATGTAATTTTTATGTTGATGACTGGCTGAAATCAATGGCCTCAGAGGAGGAGGCAGTGCAAATGGTTAAGGATCTGACTGCTCTTTGTCACAAAGGAGGATTTAATCTTTCCAAATGGATCAGCAACAGCCGAACAGTTCTGCTGTCAATTGCTGAAGACTGCAGAGCAAAGGAAGTGATGGAGCTCGATTTGGATGTGGATCAACTTCCGATGGAGAGAGCATTGGGGCTACAGTGGTGCATTGAAACTGACAAATTCAAGTTTAGGACCTCACTACAGGAACAGCCACAGACCAGAAGAGGCATTTTGTCAGTGGTCAGCTCATTGTATGATCCCTTAGGATTTTTGGCCCCATTCACCATTCCAGCCAAACTGTTGCTACAGGAGCTATGCAGGAGAGGCCTGGGGTGGGATGAATCCATCCCTCATTCCCTCTCTAAGAAGTGGTTTGAATGGTTGGAAGATCTCCAGAAGGTGGCTGAGTTCACTGTGGATCGCTGTATTAAATCCAGAGATTTTGGAGACCCTGACACAGCACAGATTCACCACTTCTCTGACGCCAGCCAAGCTGGATATGGAACAGTGTCATATTTGAGACTTGAGAAGGATGACAGAGTTCAGGTTGCATTTTTATTGGGAAAGGCCAGAGTTGCTCCACTGAAGCAGACAACGATTCCTCGACTGGAACTCACGGCGGCAGTTCTTGCAGTACGAGTTGATAAAATGCTTCAGAAGGAGTTGCAACTGAAGCTGGAGAAGTCAGTTTTCTGGACCGATAGCACAACTGTTCTTAAATACATCCGTAATGAAACCAGGCGATTTCACACCTTTGTCGCAAACAGAGTCGCCTTCATCAGAGAAGCGGCAAATCTCGATCAGTGGAGATATGTTGGATCAAAGGAGAATCCGGCAGACGATGCATCAAGAGGAATGAGGGCAAAGATTTTCCTAAAAGGCAAGAGATGGATAAATGGTCCAAAGTTTCTCTGTGAGCCAAAGGAGGTTTGGCCTAAGTTGGATGCCGGTCTTGATGTGATTCCTCCAGATGACCCAGAGGTCAAAAAGGATTTGACAGTGAACTCTGTTGTTGTGAATTTTGAGTGTGCCACAGATCGCCTGCTTTGTTACTTTTCATCTTGGATGAGACTAAAAACGTCTGTTGCTTGGTTGCTGAGGGTCAAGAGAGCTCTTGTGTTATTGGGACAGAAGAGAAAGGAGTTGTGTGCCTCTGCAGACTTCAATAAGGATGAGCTGAAGACTCAAGGATCTGCAGTCGAAAGGAAATTTCAGAGCTTTAAAACCATGCTCAAAGGACAGAGTCTGACCCCTGAAGATTTTGAGAAGGCAGAACAGTCAATAATTCAGTATGTACAAGAAGACAAATTCAAAGCTGAAATTGCATCACTGAAGAGTGGCTGTAAAAGTGTTTCCAAGGGGAGTCCGCTTTACAGACTGGATCCTGTGATGGATAATGGAATCCTCAGAGTAGGTGGTCGGCTGGGAAGAGCAGCAATGCCAGCAGAGTCCAAACATCCAGTCATTCTGTCCAAAGATCTGCATGTATCCGTACTGATTCTGCGCCATATTCATCATCAACTGGGACATGCAGGAAGAAATCACATGCTGTCCAGGCTGCGGCAGAGGTACTGGATCATCAATGCAAATTCCGCTGCAAGGAAGGTAATATCTGACTGTGTGGTTTGCAGGCGCAACAGAGGGAAGTTTATTGAACAGAAGATGGCAGATTTGCCTGATAGAGCCCCTTTTTCAGATGTCGGAGTTGACTATTTCGGGCCTATCGACGTTAAAAGAGGCAGGAGTCGTATTAAAAGGTATGGAGTGCTTTTCACCTGTCTAACCAGCCGTGCTGTGCATTTGGAGGTGGCACATACGCTGGACACAGATTCTTGCATAAACGCTGTCCGGAGGTTCATCTGTAGACGAGGCCCAGTTTGCACCATCAGGTCTGACAACGGCACAAACTTTGTTGGAGCCAACAGGGAGCTGAAAGAAAGTCTGGCTGGTTTAAATCATGGCAACATTCAGAGGGCTTTGGTTCAGGATGGCGTGAAGTGGAACTTTAACACAGCAGCAGCTTCCCATCAGGGCGGTGTCTGGGAGCGCTTGATACGTTCAGTGAAGAGTGTTCTCACTTCAGTTCTCAAACAGCAAATTCTGGACGATGAAGGGCTTCATACTGTTTTCTGTGAGGCTGAGGCCATATTGAATGATAGACCAATCACAAAAGTCTCTGATGACCCAGATGACCTGGAGGCGCTCACACCTAATCACATTCTGACGTTAAAGGGCAAGCCAGTCATGCCACCAGGACTGTTTGATCACAGTGACCTGTACATCAGGAAAAGGTGGAGACAAACACAATACATGGCAGAGCTCTTTTGGAAGAGATGGATTTCGGAATACCTACCAATGATGCAAGAGAGACAGAAGTGGACAAGACCAAGAAGAAGTCTTACTCCTGGAGACATCGTCCTCATTGCAGATGCCACAGCCCCAAGAGGATCTTGGCTAATGGGGAAAATTTTGGATGTGAGAGCAGATGCAAAGGGCCTGGTGCGCTCTGTGCGCCTTCGAACAAGAACCAGCATTCTGGAGAGGCCGGTGACAAAGCTCTGCCTGCTGCTGGAGGCAGGAGTGTGACACCATGGACCCCTCTCTCTCTCTCTCTCTCTCTCTCTCTCTCTCTCTCTCTCTCTCTCTCTATCTTCTCTCTTTTTTGTTTTGTTTCAGGTTCATCACAAAGAAGAGAGTGAACTGAAGCTAATGGGATAGACTGTCTAGTTATAGGTTAGGATTGACTGAATAGCTCCTTTGAGAAATTAAAGTAATTGTGATTTAATGCACAATTAGGGGCCGGAATGTGTGAGCTATTTGGTGTTATTTAGTTTAGTGTTTACATTTCATTATTCTATTTTGATTTCATTATGATTAAATTTCTGTTAGTATTCTGTTAGTTTATCATTTTTGTAGTTTGGGTGTTTTGTTGTTATTTGTTTGTTTCATTTGGGCACGGTAGGGAGGCACCGTAGGTTATATAGGTAAGCGCACGGTAGGGACCAGCATGCACCTGGGTGGGCAAATGGTTTTTTACCGGAGCGGGAGAGGCACAGGAATTTTTCTTTGTTCTGTGTTTGCTTGTTATCCGATTAAATAAATCACGTTTTTTGTTGAAAATTGAAAGTCGTTTGGACCTTATGCTTTCTCCCATCCGTGTACACCACAACCCACGGTGCAAATGTGGCCTTTTGAGTTTTTTATGATTTAAAGTTTGATTAGAAACTTTTCGTTGCTCTTTGTGGACAAACGGCCACTACACATCTTATTATTGATTGTGTCGGACCACTTCCTCGTTCTCGTTCAGGTGCTGTGTATTTGTTAACAGTTATGTGTCAAAGCACTCGTTTTCCTGCAGCGTATCCATTACGCACGATTACTGCGCGCTCTGTTGTGCGCGCAGTGTCTCAGTTTATTTCTATTTTCGGCATTCCAAAGGTAATCCAGTCTGACCAAGGCTCAAATTTTACCTCCAAACTCTTCGCTCAAGTGCTGATGGTCACGTTTCTTTGGTGGGGAGTGATTTTAAAGTTCCTGTTAAAATACTGCGTGACACTGCTGCCTTTGACTCATTCATTCAGGCTTCGGTGTTGCCATTCTCTGAAGAGAGTCACACGGGGTGTTTGGCCGTTTTGGAATGGGGATGGAGGTTTTGCGAGTCCCTTTGCACAATATGATGTTGTATTCTGATCTTTTTCAGGGGCAGATAACAGTTGGGGTGCGTCCTGCGCTGCCAATTGATGGCATCACTCTGATTCTGGGTAACGGCGTGGCAGGTGGACGGGTCTGGGCTGACGCTCCACCTTTGCTGCACCCTGTAGTCTCTTCTGTTTCCGTTGGTGAGAAAACAGCCCGACGAGATCAGGCCAGCTTTCCTGAAGTTTTCACGGCGTGTGCGGTGACGCGGTCAATGACACGTGACACTCCTGATTCAATCTCTGAACCTGTAAAAATTAAAGGTGAGGTGTCAGATTCGTGGTATTTTCTTTGTCTCAAGATACCTCTGTCGGCATCGCAGGAAGAGCTGAAATTGGAGCAGGGCGGATCCTTCTCTAGAGGTTTGTTTGACATGGTGTTATCTGGAGATGAGGTACAAAATAGTTCTCATGGTTATTTTTTGCTGAAGGAGCTTCTGGTGAGAAAGTGGGTGCCTCACGGAGATGACTTCGTTGGAGACCCCATTATCCAAGTTGTTGTGCCTGTTAAGTTCCGTGGGTCTGTGTTGAAACTTGCTCATGATGAATCGGACACTGGGGGGTGAAAAAGACTTATAACCGGGTCCTCAGCACTTCTTTGGCCCCCGTTTGAGCATCTTGTGTGAGCTATTTGGTGTTATTTAGTTAGTGTTTACATTTCATTATTCTATTTTGATTTCATTTATGATAAATTTCTGTTAGTATTCCGTTAGTTTATCATTTTTGTATTGGGTGTTTTGTTGTTATTTGTTTGTTTCATTTGGGCACGGTAGGGAGGCACCGTAGGTTATATAGGTAAGCGCACGGTAGGACCAGCATGCACCTGGGTGGGCAAATGTTTTTTACCGAGCGGGAGAGGCAGGAATTTTTCTTTGTTCTGTGTTTGCTTGTTATCCGATTAAATAAATCACGTTTTTTGTTGAAAATTGAAAGTCGTTTGGACCTTATGCTTTCTCCCATCCGTGTACACCACAACCCACGGTGCAAATGTGGCCTTTTGAGTTTTTATGATTTAAAGTTTGATTAGAAACTTTTCGTGCTCTTTGTGGACAAACTGCCACTACAACAAGTAAAAAACCTGCCCTTTGACTCAAAGGAATTACTTTTCACTACTGGACTTGTTGGATCGCTTGGATGTAGATGAATGAATGAAGACATTGTCACCTTTTGGATTTGGCGGCGGCCGCATTCTGCTTTAATCTGGCCCAGATCGACAAGACGCTCAACCTTCTCAAAGAAAAAACTGGTATGTGATCTAACTGTTCAGAGCTGTAATGGAAAACGCCAAACGAGTGGAGTTTACAGTATTTCACAATATATGGAACTCTATGAATAGATGTTGAATTGCGACACGTCTACTTTTACGCACGGCCACGCGCCTTAACTCAGTCAAAAAAGGCCGACTGATGTGTGTGTTTGTTTGATGAAGAGGATCTGTTGGTCAATATCATCGTGTGTTTTTGCAACCTGCTCTCTTGTGCGTTTTTTGGACTGTGATGGTTAAGGTTAAATGCAGAGGATGCTGAAAAGCCAAAAAAACTGTTAAAAAGTCTGGTAAAGGTCTGGATCTTATTATATCTTATTATCTTATCTTATTATTGATTGTGTCGGACCACTTCCTCGTTCTGTTCAGGTGCTGTGTATTTGTTAACAGTTATGTGTCAAAGCACTCGTTTTTCCTGCAGCGTATCCATTACGCACGATTACTGCGCGCTCTGTTGTGCGCGCAGTGTCTCAGTTTATTTCTATTTTCGGCATTCCAAGGTAATCCAGTCTGACCAAGGCTCAAATTTTTACCTCCAAACTTTCGCTCAAGTGTTGAGACAGCTTCACATTAGGCATAATAAAGCATCTGCGTACCATGCCCAAAGTCAGGAGCTTTGGAACGTTTCCCCAGTCCCTAAAGTCATTGTTGCGTTCCTACTGTGTGCAGATGGACAGAGATTGGAGGAGGGGTTACCATGCTTAATGTTGGCAGCCAGAGATGTGACACAGGAGAGCACCGTTTCAGCCCAAATGATTTGGTGTTTCGGTCACACTGTGCGTGCGTCCTTTGGACTGTTCTGAGTGATCAGTGGAAAGGAGGCAGAGCGAGTGTCACAGTTATTTCCCACAGTTCAGTGTCCACTGAGGTAGAGGATATATCGTCCTGCCGATTTCTCAAGGTCGACTTTAAAAAAACTCGGAGCCCCTGAGTTAACTCTGGTATATGGAGTCCAAACAGGCAGATTTATGTATGTCATAAAATCCTTTCCTTTGTTTGTTCAGCGATACTCCCACGCAGGGACAAACTTAATAAGTCATGATATTTGATGTTGGAGATGCGCAGCCAATCAGGAAGAGGTTTTACGAGTGAACCCTGAAAAACGTAAATATCTGGATGCTGAAATAAATACCAGCCTTGATTAAGGCATTGCTGAACTTTCTTCTTCTAGTTGGGCTTCCCCTTGTCTTTTAGTGCCGAAGGCTGACAACACTCCCAATTTTGTAGCGATTTCCGTAAGTTAATGCTGTAAGAAACGATTCTTTTCCACTTCCCCGCATGGAGGATTGCGTCGATCAAGTGGGCCATGCCAAATATGTCAGCAAGTTCGACCTCCTAAAAGGTTATTGGCAGGTCCCTTTGTCTGAGCGGGCGCGTGAGTGATCCGCGTTTATTTTGAAGTGGATGCGTCTTTGTCTTTTCCGGGGTCTTCTAAATGATGTTTTAGGTAATCTTAGGTTGTTGCCTAAATTTTGTGAAAAAGACCCGGAGACTTTTTTCTCGTTATTTGAGCGTGTTGCGGAGTCGAGAAAGTGGCCTGAGTCTGCTCTTTCTTTAATGTTGCAGTGCGCGCTGACCGGTAGAGCTCAGGAAGCTTATTCAGCTCTGTCCGCGTCAGACAGCCAGAATTACGGCCTTGTGAAATCTGCTGTGCTAAAAGCTTACGAGCTCGTACCCGAAGCTTATCGCCAACGTTTTCGTACGTGGAAAAAGGTTGATAACCAAACGCATCTCGAGTTTGCTCGTGATTTAACGGGACATTTTACGCGTTGGTGTTCTGCGTTGAAAGTAAAAACTTTTGATGACTTATGTGATCTGATACTGTTGGAGCAGTTTAAAAACTCTATTTCCGAGAACATTGCACAACATATTAGTGATCACAAGGTAAAGACTGTGAACGAAGCCGCTGCTCTGGCTGATGACTATGTGCACAGACGGTCTTTTGGAGAGTTGCGCACTCACGGTACCAGTTTTGGTGAGCGTGCAGGCGTGAGTTATGTTCATTTGGGTAAGTCTGACTTTAGTGAGCACAACATGAGAAAGACAGATAAAATTTGTAACTACTGTCATAAGAAAGGACATTTTAAAGCTGACTGTTTTGCACTTAAAGCTAAAACTAAACCGAGTGGACCGGCGGGGGGCAGCCGAAGGGCGCCTGTCTCGCTGTGTCCGGGCCAAAAACACTCTCAGTACAGGTAGAAAGTGTGAATGAGCACGGTAAAGATGTACCTGGTGAACTTGAATCCTTCTTGCCTTTTGTTTCTGATGGTCAGGTTTCTTTGGTGGGGAGTGATTTTAAAGTTCCTCTGTCGGCATCGCAGGAAGAGCTGAAATTGGAGCAGCGGGCGGATCCTTCTCTAGAGGGTTTGTTTGACATGGTGTTATCTGGAGATGAGGTACAAAATAGTTCTCATGGTTATTTTTTGCTGAAGGAGCTTCTGGTGAGAAAGTGGGTGCCTCACGGAGATGACTTCGTTGGAGCCATTATCCAAGTTGTTGTGCCTGTTAAGTTCCGTGGGTCTGTGTTGAAACTTGCTCATGATGAATCTGGACACTGGGGGGTGAAAAAGACTTATAACCGGGTCCTCAGGCACTTCTTTTGGCCTCGATTAAAGAGGGATGTAGTATCTCATATTAAAACATGTCACACCTGTCAGCTCACAGGTAAACCAAACCAGAGTATTAAGCCCGCTCCTTTGTTCCCGATTCCTGCCGTAAGTCAGCCGTTTGAGCATCTTGTGTGAGCTATTTGGTGTTATTTAGTTTAGTGTTTACATTTCATTATTCTATTTCGATTTCATTATGATTAAATTTCTGTTAGTATTCTGTTAATTTATCATTTTTGTAGTTTGGGTGTTTTGTTGTTATTTGTTTGTTTCATTTGGGCACGGTAGGGAGGCACCGTAGGTTATATAGGTAAGCGCACGGTAGGGACCAGCATGCACCTGGGTGGGCAAATGTTTTTTTACCGGAGCGGGAGAGGCACAGGAATTTTTCTTTGTTCTGTGTTTGCTTGTTATCCGATTAAATAAATCACGTTTTTTGTTGAAAATTGAAAGTCGTTTGGACCTTATGCTTTCTCCCATCCGTGTACACCACAACCCACGGTGCAAATGTGGCCTTTTGAGTTTTTTATGATTTAAAGTTTGATTAGAAACTTTTCGTTGCTCTTTGTGGACAAACGGCCACTACAACAAGTAAAAAACCTGCCCTTTGACTCAAAGGAATTACTTTTCACTACTGGACTTGTTGGATCGCTTGGATGTAGATGAATGGAATGAAGACATTGTCACCTTTTGGATTTGGCGGCGGCGCGCATTCTGCTTTAATCTGGCCCAGATCGACAAGACGCTCAACCTTCTCAAAGAAAAAACTGGTATGTGATCTAACTGTTCAGAGCTGTAATGGAAAACGGCCAAACGAGTGGAGTTTGACAGTATTTCACAATATATGGAACTCTATGAATAGATGGTTGAATTGCGACACGTCTACTTTTACGCACGGCCACGCGCCTTAACTCAGTCAAAAAAGGCCGACTGATGTGTGTGTTTGTTTGATGAAGAGGATCTGTTGGTCAATAATCATCGTGTGTTTTTGCAACCTGCTCTCTTGTGCGTTTTTTTGGACTGTGATTGGTTTGCAAAAAAAGGAAAATAAATAAAAGAAACGGAAATGTCTGACGTTAATGCAGAGGATGCTGAAAAGCCAAAAGAACTGTTAAAAAGTCTGGTAAAGGTCTGGATCTATTATTATCTTATTATCTTATCTTATTATTGATTGTGTCGGACCACTTCCTCGTTCTCGTTCAGGTGCTGTGTATTTGTTAACAGTTATGTGTCAAAGCACTCGTTTTCCTGCAGCGTATCCATTACGCACGATTACTGCGCGCTCTGTTGTGCGCGCAGTGTCTCAGTTTATTTCTTTTTCGGCATTCCAAAGGTAATCCAGTCTGACCAAGGCTCAAATTTTACCTCCAAACTCTTCGCTCAAGTGTTGAGACAGCTTCACATTAGGCATAATAAAGCATCTGCGTACCATGCCCAAAGTCAGGGAGCTTTGGAACGTTTCCACCAGTCCCTAAAGTCATTGTTGCGTTCCTACTGTGTGCAGATGGACAGAGATTGGGAGGAGGGGTTACCATGGTTAATGTTGGCAGCCAGAGATGTGACACAGGAGAGCACCGGTTTCAGCCCAAATGATTTGGTGTTCGGTCACACTGTGCGTGGTCCTTTGACTGTTCTGAGTGATCAGTGGAAGGAGGCAGAGCCACCTAAAAATCTTATTGATTATGTGAATGGTTTCCGCCATAGACTGTTTGCTGTCGGAGAATTGGCGAAGAAAAACTTGACACTTTCTCAGAACAAGATGAAAAAACTGTATGATCGGCGTGTTGAACGCCGCGTGTTTAGTGTGGGGGACCAAGTCTTAGCGTTGTTACCCATTGTGACTTCTCCCTTTCAAGCTAAGTATTCGGGTCCACATGAAGTGACAAAGGTAGTCTCTGAACACAACTACATGATTTCTACTCCAGAGCGTAGAAGGAAAATGCAGCTGTGTCATGTCAATTTGTTATTAAAACCCTATTATGCTCGTGTTTCAGATGACACCATCAGTGAGAGTGCCTCAGGACTTTCACACTCTGCTTGTTCGGTGGGGCGAGTGTCCACAGTTTATTCTCCACAGTCAGTGTCCACTGAGGTAGAGGATAGTTTACCTTGTGTTGATCCTGCCGTTCTTCAAGGTCGACTTAAAACTCGGAGTCCCTGAGTAACCTGCAGGTCCTCTTAGGTCACTTAGCCGAGTCCAAACAGGCAGATTTATGTAATGTCATAAAATCACT